>VBVQ01000864.1:0-45443 GCA_011636635.1 Tetramorium simillimum | reverse complement strand
CTTTTTGAATTATTATTTGTAATTATTACTGCTAAAAAGAAAAAAATAATAAAAGAATTTTTAAACATTTAACAATTATTTATAATATATTGTATATTTAAAATTAAAATCTACTTTAATAAATAATTGTGTATGTGAACGATTCTTAATTGGAGCTTCTTTCAAAATTATTAAATCTTTATGTTCTGTTTTTCAATGAAACTCGAATTGTTATAAAATCGGTATCGTAAAATGCAAATTTCGATAATACTTTAAAATATTGTATTGTTTTCGATATATTTATCTTATATTTATCTTGCCATGAATTTACGTATCTTAAATATAAAATATATTAATATTACAAAAAACGTTCTCTATTTAAAAGAAATATTTTTAAAGCTATTTTACATATTACGATTATAATATTGCAATAAAAAGTGTCAAGACTTAAAATATGTTTATAATTCTTGTAACCTCTACATATCTGTTAACATCATTTTTTTAACAGAAACTTCTAATTATTTCTTTGCGTAAATTATAATGAAACTCACAATCGTTTTATATTATTCATAGATTCTTTCTTGAAAATGCTTTCTACAAGTGAATGTTCAATCCAATAATTTTCAGTCTTGCTACGTGTTTATAATCGTATATTGCTGTTAGAATCAGGCCACGAGATTTCATGATTATGATTGACAATATAAATCTGATGCCATCTTTTTTGAACACGACGCCATGATTAATGTTCGTGGAAGACCATGCACAGGATAATCGTGATTTTATACTTTCTCCTAAAAGAGGTCGGTGACGGGCGGAAACATCCACCTTCAATGTGCAAGCGTATCGACTGTCGAAGAACTGGTAATGTACGCTATGCAGCAGCTACATCACTGCGAAATCACGTTAACATTGACACTCGAATGTCTCGTTTTAATGCATCACATCATGAAACATCTAATAATATACGCCTGGTGCGTCGCACGTTGTTTAAGATACGCATGTTCTAAAGTAGCTTGCATCGGACTTATATACTAATCATCGAGTTATTTTCGTACATGACGAAACCATGGCTTCCATTAGACAGGTAACTCGTGTATCAATCGATAAAAGTAACATTGACTATCGAACCAGAATTATTAAGATTCCATCAGTGCGGAAACTGCATTATCTATTAGCTGAAGCTTTTAGAGTCTATTATTATCGGGACACACGCAATTCACATTTATGTCGCTTTCTAAGTGCACATTATTTCTAAGAGTATAGATTGCGTAAAAGTATTAATACACGTTCCAAGTCTGTAAATTTTAATTCGTCATTACTTTCTCGAGAAGGAATGAAAAGTATTATTAATTTTTATACGTCGCGTTTAAATATATATATTTATCTAGAAAATCGGTCATACTACGCATTTTGTAAACGCGTCGCTAAAGATGAAGGGCAGCAAGTCACATAAATGTATGACAGCCTCGATTACAAATTAATTCTTGATAAACATGTTAAAAATTCTATCGATGAGACTTTTGTTAGCCATGAGATTAACCCTAATTATCAAAAAATTACGTGGGCTATGCGTATAATTACGAGGTCTACCTCAATGATACGCCGGTCTAGGTAAACGCGAAAAGCGAGCAAGGCCAAAGTGAAGGTAACATCGAGTCCGGCATTGAATCGCGCGATGCTTGAAAGAAGAGTATGAAGTAAGGATGATGTAATCGGCTCCATCGAGGCCCACCTTATTTATGCTAACAGGAGCAACGAGAGTATCAAAAGCCTGCGGTCCATGATACCTTGTAAAATCGTTTAACGATAAGATATAATTATGTAAAGTATATATAGAATGTTATGAGGGAGAGGGAATATTATTTATAGTTCTCGATTTTGAAAGCTTTGGTTATCAAAGGATCAATCTATTTCATTATGAATTGGACCATTTACTGTCTTTTAGCTGTATCATCTCTCTGCCGTTTCTCTCTCTCTTTCTCTTTTTCCCTCTCCTTGTTTCTCTCTGTCTATTTATATATCTATATCTATATTCTTTCTGCATATCTATATTCTCATTAATTATTTATTCCTTGAAGCTTCTTTTCTAGCGAGATGACGCACGTTAAATCAGACAATACATTTTTCTATTAGGCGATATTACTGACGCAAAGCTCTTCGTTCCGAATGACAGTTTTGTCTGCGAAGAGGTTGCGCCGCGTTTGTGTTCAGTCGAGCGGGCGATAGCTTTTTGTAGAATGGATGTTGTAATGATTGACTTATTGAATGAGAATATTTTAAACGGATCTTTTTGTGCGAGATTGAAATGGCAGTTGATGGCCTTTCATACCGTATTTATATTAGCGTTCTCTCCGAAATGAACAGTACGTTTTTTTAGATTTAACAGAAAAAATGTTTCCGGCAAAGGATTTAATTGACTTTACGTAGAAAAAATTCATTAGGACATTTACCAATTGTTATCGTATTAATCTTATACAAATTGATCGAGAATTTGTGCTGTGAATATCGTTCATGGAAAATAAAGATAAAAAGGACTCTGGTTCTTAAATTTTCAATTTTGTGTGTGTCATCTCTGGTCAACGATCCCAGGTGAATGTCCGGCGACAAGGATATGCAGGCGTTTTCGAGGACCATAAAAGAATTTCCGCGCCCACATTGCTTTATCTGGCTTATTCTGTGCGGTAACGGTGCGAAATTTTAAGTCCAGCAATTACGTCATGCTTTTATGGCGGTGGGCACGTCAGATCTAGTTCCATCCGACAAGTAGGCGGTTTACCACGGAATATTATTCCGCTATCCAACCATAACTGTCACAGCACGAGTCGATTTGCATAAATTATCACCGAAATTTTCAAATTCCCACACATTTACGCGATAATTTTCGCACGCGCGATGGAATAAGAAGATAAATGGTATGTCTTTATTCGCATTTCTTTTAAGTTCGCAATACGACAGATGATAGCATAATGTTCCCAGCTCATTCTAAAGTTTTCTTAAGTAAAGAAATTTGTGTGACGGAGAAAAACCAATAGTCCCACAAAAATATTCGCAATGAAAAAGATTTGTTGTCTTTAACAATAAATCTTTACTGTTCTTTTATTTTTCATTGATCATTGATCCCTCTAGCAACCTCAATCATACAGGGAAGAATTTTAAAAAATATATCCTTGATTCTTGAAAATATTCCAGGCATGGTCATCGATCGGCACTTAAAGACACATGTTTAGTAATGTTCGCCGCCTCGCGTTCAAGTAGAGCGATCACGAAGGCGATCATTACACCGCATTTTCCTACTCTGCAATTTCATGCGTGTGTAAGAAATATTTCCGGCGTTTCGTAAAATTTCACGCTGTCGTTACTATTCAGACGCTGAGAATGCACTGCTGGGTTCTTGTTAATCAACGCCGATTTGAATGCGATTTCAAGTTTCCGCACTTTGAAGCCGATGAAAAATGCGAGATAAGGAATCGCATTTAGGTGTCACGGAAATCATTTGTTGTTCGGTGCTGGAATTCAAAATTTGCCACGGGAAAATTCTCTACTAGTTTGCAACCTTCTGAGACATTCTGCGCATATTGTTTCATCATTACCCTCGGAAATACGATAAATATGCATGCAGTTATAATTTTTTTACTTCCAAATTTATATTATTGCTATTTTCATAGAAAATAAGTAATAATTTTAAAAAATTATTTCAAATAAAGAATTTAAATTTTATAATATATTTATAATTTTATCGATAATTTATGCGAGTACTGTGACCGTGGATTATCGTGGATTGTTTTAATTATAACATGCCTACCAATTTCTCATAAACTATTTTAAAATATTCCAAGGAAAGCAAAAATGTGTCACTTCATTCCTCATATGAAACAATTTCTAATATTCTTTTGAATTGCTGATAGAGCTCGCGTCATTGCTTGCATTAGCGTGCACGACAAACTTATATCTCATATGTAATATTTTATGATTTTTAAGAGAACACCGCGCAAAATTCGAATTCCATTGCAATTTCGTCGTACACATATTCAGAGAATAAACACTGGGCGCCCAATCAAGATTGTTTATATATTAAAATCGTTGGTGTCCGATACACGGTCGAACAGACAACCGTAAAGGAGAATTGCGTGGGTCTCGGTCTGCCCTGCCAACTACGGAGCCTTGGCTTGCTTTACGTGTAGGCCGCAAGTGCGATCCGGCTTCGGCGTGGTACGCTTCATTTTGATCAGTAATCGGACACGATTAAGCGGGACAAGATCGCCCGCGATCTCCCGTTCTCGACGCGAAATTTGGAACTCGATCGGTCCCGAGTCCGCCTCTCTTCTTTTATCGTTGAAATCTCTGAGGTAAAATGCGGCGGGGACTCGCCTCTGTCCTACCATTTGTGGTGAGTTTTGCTTTCGATAGCTAACTAATGTGACTTTAATGTGCTTTTGAAAGTCTGACTAATACCATTTTCCACCTGAATGACAACATATATCTCAGACCTTTTTACTTTTGCACTGACGTCGCGTCAGTCCGACAACACACAATATTTTTTAAAATTTCAATGTTTTTGATAATCCACCGCTACATCTTGCAGCCTTTTTTTTATACAAAAATTCTCGTTCTTTTCGAAAATATAACAAGATTCTATAGTTTTCTATATTTTTAAAGATTCAAGTATTTTTTAATTTAAACTTTACTTTGATAAAAGAGACAGGCAAATTGACATTTAATAATATTTATAAATTTAGATTAGTTTATCAGTTGGAAATTAATTATGAGCAAATATATGTATGATAATAGTAATTTAGCGATATTTAAACAAAATTAGATGTATATTTAATTAAAACTCATAATTATCTATTTAGTTATTTAAATTGACAAGCTGTATCCCTTTTTTTCATTTATAATTGCGATAGTTATTATCTAATACAAAACGGTGCCAATTTATGCGAATCATGCACGCGAGTGTATCGTTTTGTAATAAAACGCTTAATTATCAATGGCGAATGAAAACACTAATTTAAATACTTTTATTATATTGGAATGTTATCCGAGAATTTTCCGTCTACGTAATGGCGATTCTCGGCACGATAAATGTAAACGAGACAAGAGACAAAACGAGGAAACGGTACACTTAGCAGCATGGGGGCGTCGACTGGCGGATACGCGCAATGTCAGACAATATCACTCATACGCATCGAGATCATACGAGACTGTGATTTTATCTTTTTCCCGGCGAACGCGTAAGTCTACATACGCCGTGAGAACTTAATTTCGCGACGAGCGACGCTCCTTTGTGCGAATCATTGCATCGCGTGCGGGAGCGCAAAACTGTCCGTTTGTACGCGCTCCATCGCGCGCTCTATCGCACCCCGTAAATATCGCGTGTACGCTACACGATCTTCTCTTAATTGTTGAACATGTAATTCTCATTTGCCAGTTGATTATTGCATTAATACAACGCTCGATTGCATCGCGCGTAGGAGATACGATAGAAAATTAACATTTTAGTGAGAAAGTTTATTTTCTTCAATATTTTCTTAGAGATATATTGCTTAACGACACGCGTGATTATTTCTCGAGGGTAGAACATGAAACCGGACAAAGCGAAATAATTGACGTTGAAGCGAAATAATTCTAATATCTAATGTATAAGAAAATACTGATTGCAGTTTGCGGAGGACATAATGCAGGAGCTTATTATAATTCTCTAGACACAATTAAAAAAGAAATTTTTGCTAGAACTTCTTCAGCTCTTTCTTAACCTTTTGCACAGGGATCTATCGCAAAGAGATCGCTTTCGCAATCTACATACTCGTATACGTATATGTATATGTTACGGCACTGGTTTCAAACAAGGCGGAACAAGCTTCCGAAATTTCGCTATCAAAGATCGACGTGTCGCGCACGCACACGCATACGCACGACGGCGCCTGTCCGCTCGACGAGCCGCCTCTGCTCTCCTCTCATAAAAGTGAAAGCGCCGCGTCGTAAGCGCGGCAAGCGAAGGAGAAAATACGCGGTAAGGCTCGCTCGAGCGTCAGATGGAAGACAGAACGCGGGGCCGAGCCGGGCCCGGTCCGCCACGGCGTATTCCACGAGCGTGGCAGATGATCTCGATAACTCACTTCATCTGCAAACTTTTTTTCCGCCAGTTTGAAATCGAGTCGATCTCTCTTCATCGCAAATTTCCTCGGAGTCATCCTTCCTGGGGGGTTTCTTGATTTTCTATCTTTGCACCTCAATGTACAGCATCGCACTTTTATGAAAGTCCAATTGAAGTGAAGAAAAAAAAAAACAAAATTTATTATACATTTATTACGTCACGAGGTCAAGTCCTTCTGTTAATTAAAAAAAAATCACTTTACTCGATGGAAGTGTATAAAAGTTCCACGTGTCTAAAAACGCTTAATCACGTCCTTTTCGTTACTGACTCTGAAATTCCCAACGTAAAATAATTTACTGGCTGACGTAAGAAAAGGTACTGGTCAGAAGACCAATCTCGCTCTCTTCAAGCCTTTGTTCCGAAGGGACGCGAATGAGGTACACTCCCACGCGCCTCGGACAATCGCGAGAGCGATCTTGTCGTCGCTCTCACAATCACCGGCTCTCTGTCCTGCCGGCACGACATTTTTAAAAGTAGGAAGTAGAAGTGATAGAACGTAGAAGTGTAATTTTCGATTCGTCGATGATGAAAGAGAGAAACGTGCTGCGATGACGCTCCTCACTTGGCATTCTTCCAATTCGCTGCGAATTAAAAGTGGAGTCAGTCTTAAGTAATCTTAATATAATCTTCTTTCATATTACACATGTTTGAGCGATTTCTTTCGCTTCGATTCTTCCGTTTTGCAACGTTATGTAATAAAAAATAGAGTTGCACGATTTATGATAAAACGATGTGCTTTACTGACGTAACGATTATTTCTCTTGTGTATTACATCTTTGTAACACATCCCACACACACGCACTACCTCTAGATACTTTAGAGTTTCTCGGCGTGCAAGATACGCTATCTCTGCACTTTCGATTTCACGTGATATTTATGAAATTATAAATGTAACGGGCGACGAGAAGGCGTTGTAAAGCGTAAAGCGTCGGATGCGTTTATTTTTCGTTGTCCGCATCTCTGCCGTGGAAACGCGATGTCGTTCACTGTAACGCGTGGAAACGAAACCTCTGCAGTAAAACCGGATTTCACGCTGCGCTGGAAATTACCTATCCGGATCGCGGCGATACTCGAGGAGACGATAACTTCGTAGACAGAATTTCATTTACTTCATTTACCTCTCTATCACGCGACTCCCTCGCCCGCGCCCGCGATAACATTTATATATCGCCGGGCAAAAAACGCTCTACAGTTTTTGCAAGCTACACGCTTTCTCGACTGAATGATCCGTCTGATATTCATTAGCTGAAAAAAGCATGTCATTGCTACCGAGCTGAATTTATAGGTATGCGCGGTGTATACGCATATGCAGGATCTTCTTTTCGACAAAGAAACCTTAAAACTCCACTAGAAAATTATACATAACACGGAGACCTTGAAAATAAAGTTATTATTACCCGTTGGAATTATTAAATAGTTATTAGTTAGTAATATAACATTTTTAATGGATAAAAATGTTGACATTACTCTCATATAAATATAACTATATTTGATTAACGGATATGTAAAATCATTTTTTGTGCCATAAGTTTCAAAGTAAGAAAATATGAATAGTGCTATTCTAATCTTGTTGCTATTCTAATCTTATGCATATTATTTCTACGAAGATGAGATGTGGCGACACGTACCTCACCACATTTGTTGGTGACGTGAGATTAGAGACAAGGCAGTTTTTTTTTTACGGAAATGACAAATTCTTCCGGTGACTAAAAGGTACGTCAGGTTGGCGGCGTTCGTTTCGTCAGAAGATTATGGGTAAGGCGAACGATGATTACGGTACGGCGATTGCCTGACCCGAAGCTGACGCAAATGTGCGAGATGACATAAAGTTGCAACGTCTCTTCCGGCTACTGTCGTCGAGGTCCTGGGAAAGCTGTATCAAGGATGCATATTGTGGGAATGTAATGTAACGAAATGTTAATGTAAAAGTGGCACACGTCGGAATATTTTCTGCTTTCCCGAATAAAAAAGTATGCAAATCGATTCTAAAAGACTGTGTGAAACGCGTAATTTAATCGATAATCGATACATGCATATATCCTCCGTTGATTGACGCATCCTGGATGATACCCTTGAGTTGTAATTGGTGTAATTAGGATTCATTATATTCATGAAAAAGATGTTATCGTTTGTAATTTATAAGTGAATCTTTGAAAAATTGTATAAATATTATTTTAACGTTATATCGTTTATATGTATTAAGTTTTAGACAATAAAAGAATATCACATACTTAATTATATGTATATTTTTCATGTATTATGAAATGGAAAATATTCATAAATTGTATTATATTATTGGGAAATTTCAATCGAATCAGATTTAAAACAATGTTCTGAGATATCATCTTAAGATCATGCTGATCGTATCGCAGGTATCGATTATGCACATCAAGGTGTGACGGTTTCCATAACACACATCCTGAGTTCTACCTTACGAGGCCTCGATCTTTCGCATGCTCAAAGACAGTTATGACTCTCACAATGCAATTTTCTACGGTTTATAGCTTCCTCAATGTGCTCTCGAAGATCGCGTGTTATTTATGACTGACGATTACGTATAGACGTAAACAATTATTGATCATGCGAGACGAATTAAAAATGCAAAACTCCTGATCAAGTCCAACGTGCTCTTAATAATATACTGTTAACAAATAAATAAAAGACATCTAAAGTGAAAGAAAACATTATTCCGACATATTTTTCTATTTTCTCAAACTAATTTTTCAACATCAAAACTCTTTCGTCATTAAATTATGTACAAATGAGTATTCTGATAAAACTTTTTAATGATCGGAAGGTCTACTTTTCGAAGAATTATTTGCATAAAGGCTTTTTGTGACAAATCGTAGAGATGGGCAGAGGATGTTCTCGGCTTATATGGACCGAATCGTTACCCCTTTACGTCACCCGAGAGGATCGTCTCGCGGCAACACGTGTGGCGCGTGCAACGATTACGCGTGTTGCAAGCTAATAATTCTAGACCCGTCCGGGAGCACGCGTCACGCGAATGTGGAGTACTCGCGAATGGTGGGCGGACGCGGTCTCGGTCGCCGGGAAAAACCGTCTCGCGGCTTCTTACGGAGGGGGATGGTTGCGAGGGAAGGAGCGTAGATCCGTCGTGTACGGCGGATCTGGAAATGCAGGGACACCGCGCCGGTTCTCAGTCACAGTATCGCGTCCTCTCGGTCCGCCTCGACGACATCGACGCAGTCGTCGTCGACGTCGACGTTGCCTGCTTCCGTTTCTTCTTTCGCGTCCGGACCGCGAAAGTGGGTGAATTTTTTCCCTCTCTCTCTCTCTCTCTCTCTTCCTTCCTCGTTCGTGAACTTGTAAATGCTGATCTTGCATGCTTTTCTTTCTCCACAGTGATTAGATCTGCATCGGTACGTCTTGTAACTCCCATCAATTAAGAATATACCTGTATGTGGCTTCTGCATTTCGATTATTTTGATCGAGAAATTTCTTCGCGCAGTTATCGCAGTGGAGACTGTAATGTATGTAAATGGGCGACTTTTGCTTGAGAAATAAGTGAACGTTTCGGCTCGGCGATCGCTGCAAAAACGACGAAGAGGAAACTCGAGGAACACGTATTGCAACCTCACGAAGCACTATTGACCATGATTTTGCGAACGTGTCTTTGCCTCAATCTCCTGACGGTAGGATTTATGAGTTTAAAGATATATTAGTATCATACGGCACATTCAGCGGGGGAAAAAAACTTAAAGATGATTCACTTGATTCCGCGATTAATTTTTTGCGCACTGTTTGTTTTTATGGCACGTGCGCGCATATATAGATTACGAGGGTAATTGAAGTGAATTAATTCAGCAATTAATTAAGGCAAATTAGCATATTGATAAAGAGATTTCCAAAAGCGGTTCTTAACCTTTCTGTAAGTTTGCAAATTACTAATTGACATTGGCATTGGAGCTCTAACTTGACGTCACTTCAAGATCCTCGATTGAGTAAAACGCCGGTCGTGAACTGGTGATTACCGTCTCTCAAGTCTTCCGATAGTAACTGGCAAATGAATCGGCGAAACAGCGTTACGTAATCTTGCTATTTTCATGATTGTAATGATGAACTTTGTATAGCAGCATAGACATTGATAATGAAACTGGCCAAAGGTTGGTTTAGTTTACGCAAAATGATTAATATCCGATCATCGTTTAAATATAAACTCCATTAATTTAATTAGATACGGAAGACAGATCGAAGGAATTCATAAATGCTCGTTAGAAACATACAGATATCGATAAACCTATATTAAAATCTGAGAACTAACGAGATTAAAGCAAATTGTCTGACAGACATTTTAAAGTATTTAGGAAAGAAGAATATCGAACGCCAAATTTTTCGGTACAGTCTTATAATAATTTGCGAAATTGCTCAAATCTCCACGACGTTTAGTTTGATTCATAACAACTATAGCTTTAAATTACCGAAGGTGTTTACGTCTGTCAAAGGAGTGTACTTTGCATATATTTAACGATGACGGCTCGAAGTGATTTGCGTAACTGCATTTGCGTGCCGGTAAAATCACTGATTGTTCCGTACACTCGTCGAATACAATCTGTCACGCATATATTCACGTCATCGCTCGATCGAAACTGACACCGGCGCGATTTGTGGAAGGCGTTCATGAAAGTCGACGCCGAGGATGCACTCGTGAAAGAGCCACCGGCTCCTATTCCTACTCCGGGAGAGTTCGATGCACGAACGCGCGGCACCGTGAAAATCGCGTGAATAGAAGTGTAACAAAGAAGGACGTTTTCTCTCTCTTCTGGCCGTGCCATCGGGCAATGTAAAAACGCGTGCGTGACTATCAATGCAGCCCCGATTCACGTCAATCAACAGGATCAGCTCTGTTTCCAGAGTAATTTGACAACACTCGGCTCTAAACTCAATACTGAATCATTATCGCATTGCCGCTAAACGTGCCAATTGTCATAAGTATTGTTCTTCTAACAGAATTTTTTAAGAATTGGCAATATGTAAATTGATGGTAAAACACAAAGCGTGGATTAATATTAGCCTACTTGGGAGAGCTATTGAATTTTCTGGGAATAAAACGAAATAATGACTACTTTTCAAGTCAAGGAGAGTGAAAGAATAAGTCGCGAAATAAGGGTTTTTCTTATAATTTTCGTTGTTGGATATTAATTAAAAGGCTGTGAGAAAGTGAGATCCTAGATATTAATTACAATACAAATAGCATGATGAAAAATTGTTTTATCTAATATAATGATATTTTTTAACGCAATAGTCTTAAAAAAAGTATTCTCAGTTTTCATTATTGTTAATTATTCTCATATTTTTATTCTTGTATTTTACAATATCACGATATGATTAATTGTGATAAGCTAATGTTATCATTCAACATCCTAGATATTAATTAAAATACAATTAGTATGATGAAAAATTATTTTATCTAATATAATAATATTTTTTAACGCAATCGTATAAAAATTATTCTCAGTTTTTATTATTATTAATTATTCTCATATTTTTATTCTTGTATTTTGCAATACCACAATATGATTAATTGAGATAAGCTAATGTTATCATTCAACATCATTATTACTTAAATAAACTGAATAATTAGAGAGTATTAAAAACAAAGTTTGAAATATATTGTTAATATCGCAAACAATATAAATATTTGAAAACGTCTTTGAATGAAATTAGAAGCACGCGCCGATCTTCAAACGCTGAATGTAAATACCGAGAAGGAATGATGTGAAAGTAAAATAGTAACACGAAACACCTTCGGATATCAAAGCCATAGTTTAGGAATACGTATTACTATCTCTGCATGCACGATGAGTTACTAAATCGAAAGGGAAGTAGCCGGTACACGCCGGTATTTGCGTTTGAAAAGAATTGGGATACGAGCACCGATCCTCGTGTCGTAAGTATCAAAGCGAAGCTGCGCGTAGGTAATTAATATCGCGCATTCCGAATATCAATTAGCGCGCGTTCGTGCGAAGGCCGCGACGTGCGCTCATGAAACGCCGACGCGCCTCGAATACCAAGTGAGATCGCAAACGAGATCGCACATTTGTCCCCTCTCGTGTGACACTATCTGCAATTATGATCCGTAATATGACGATTGTATGCGGTGTTTGTATCATCGCAAGATGCCACCGACAATGATGCCAGCCTTTGCGTGCGGCATGCTACAAACGAGGCATGCCTTAGAGATCCAAAGGAATTTCGTACGCAATAATAAAACGCCAAGAAATAAAGTACGATTATAAATAATGTTAAATAAAAGAAAAATAATATTTAAAAATAGTTCAGTAATCCTACTTACAAACATGAAAAAAGAACAGCTTTTATCCTGAATAATTATTCTGATGCTGCGTAACAGTGTAATAAAATATAGCAGGATTTAAATTGTAGCACTTTATTATAATTAGCTGCTCCATTCATCTTATTTTGTTATAAGTCTGATTTAGATACGCGCCATATGTTTTTACGCTTACATTATTCACGCTCTGCTCCAAATAGCATCGTGTATACTAAGCATCGAAAATTTGCGTGATTAATTAAACGATAGAAACGTGTCAGTGCCAAGTTGATTGTAAGATGAATCCCCAAGAGCAATCGACCGAGAATCTCGTTAATTTCTTCTCCTTACAGGCTAATTACCTCCTCAATTAGCGTAGCAATATCCTTTTTCCCGTGAACATTCGAATTCATTGTCGGCTACCAATGTCGCCAATTTCCCGGGCGCACAATTTCATTATAATCCCAGATTATATCACGTGATCGGGCACGTGGGAACCGCGCGGAGCGTGGGTGTTTTTAATGAGAGAGGAGATCGCGCGCGAGAGGATGGAGAACGGCGGAAGCGGGCGAAAGGAGCCGCGGCGGCTCCTGTGCAAAGGTGAAATCACCGTGACCGACGGCAGTCGGCCGGCGGACAATGGACGGTGCAATGATAATTTAGCGAGTTAATCGCGCGGCTTGGACGACCTCGTGCAAAATCGCCGGCCGAAACGGCAGCTTTCCTCCGAGAGGATGGAAAATTGATGCGTGGCGCGTTGTTATAGACGCGTCAGGAGCTCCGGTGCTCCTAAGAATGCCGCGCGCTATTATGCGACGTGAATGAAATTCGTGTTGAGTCCTTGATACATAACGCAATTTATTCCCTGTCTCGATTGTTTATGGTCCCAGCTTGGGCTCGCAATTATCCGCAAAATAACTCTTTCGCTGCGGTGAGGCTCAAGCGAGGGGACCCGTTGCTCTCGTCTTAAGATATTAAATTACTTTCTCATGCCGAGGGTCTCCGTACATTTTAAAAGAAACGGAGAGCGAGAGAGAGAATCAGTTAAGCTTCAGTTAACTGTAATTAATGTTTATAGACACGACCGGTTTTAACCTTTGCTTAAAATTACTGTGAACGGTAATGAATAACACGCTATTACTTTACATGTACATGAATAACATACATATTTCGCGTTATCTTCCCGCGGGATTCTGCGTTTGTCAGAACTAGGCAACTCATCAATGTCCTTCGTTGACTGAAGATACGTATAGTGCCTATCTTCCGCCTTGACGTAGTTGAAGAAGAAAAATGTCTACTAGAGAGGAAATTAATACTTGCTTGCGAGCACTGTAATTTTGACCGAAACAGAAGGAGGAAAAGTCTCTCCGGAGAACGAAAGCGAATTATGATTGCCGGAAAAAAGCCTTTACCCTGTATAGGAGCTACATGGATTATGTCATGGAACACGCCGGATTTTTTCTTTTTGTGATCTGTTTTCGTTCTCCAAATTACAGGCTAATTACGTATCGGATGTACGACACGTATTTCTATCGTTTCCACTTATACTTCCACTTTGGATTTCACAGAGTAGAATACAGAAAAAACATTCTGCACGCACAAACATGCAGTCGTAGACTGAACAAGTCAATAAGATCAATCGGCAAAGACATCCTTGAAGAGTTTCACGTCTATAAATAGGGCGTTAAATAACCAGCTTTATGTAAATTGAGAACGCTTAGATATTTTAACAGAACGTCTTTCATATGTAGAGACAAAGCCGCGAGGTCAATTCGTTTCAAGGATATCAACCCAGCGTTTGAGTCCGACTCCTACAACGCGACCATTTTTCAAGTCAAAGTGCCTCGAAGCGATAAGACGCAGTGAACCAGTTTCAAGGCTCCGAAGCAAACCTGAGCGTGAATTTTTCCCAGCAAAGAGATGCAGCAAACGTGATGGATATTAAGCGCACGTGCGATACATGGAAAGGTCCAAGGTCAGCCGTGGCGTGCCTTGACCCTACGTCGTGTCCCATAAAACAAAACTTCACTCGTCCAGTAAATCGTGGAGTTGAGTACATCGTTTGGGAAACTTAATCTCCCCCGTCCCAGTACATAGCGCGTATATACAAATATCCCCTTCACGTATCCGTTTTCCTCTCGCAGCCATCTCTACTGTAGTATTTTATGCTATTAAAAGCCCGGATAAGCTTATTTAAAATTTAGAGAGGGAGAATGTTTTTATGCACAAATCCAATAAAGACGTCTCATCTCTTTTTCTAATTCACACACACCTTTTGCTCTGCAAACGCTACTTTCTCCCCATTTCTCTAATGTAAGAGATATTATTTCGCGAAATATATTTTTCGCTGCGTAATGCCGATACATCGGCCCTACGCTCGGTTGGTCCAGCATCTCTTAATATGGACCGACGAGAGGCGGACCTCGTGGTCTTGGTCAATCCCACGCAAAATCCGCAATAGAAGGGATAAGTATCTCTTACGTGACCGCCGTGTTTGCGCGCAAAGGTAACCCCGCTATGAAAGACACCGCGATGGAAAGCACCGGCATTCCCCGCGTGGTTGAAATTATTGTGGCACATTGTAATGTATTCCGGCTAAACGGCAAATGCAGGTTCAGATCGCGGATATCGGCTCATAAATGAGGATTCGTAATGTCTCGACTTGTTTTTTTTTTACTGACTTTCTATGCATTTCCGAGGCGCGAACGATCATGAATCACGGACCAGCCTGCTGCGGATCTCGGATTTTTTTTATGACGATAACCAGAAAGAGCGAAACGTGATTTCATTCACATGGAAATCTCGTTTACACGTGAACTCGACTACATGCAAATAAGATTACAAAAACAATACGTGACACGTTCTATTTTAATTATTGTTATGAAACTGCGAGTTGTCACGCAGGATTTTTTAAGATTCGTTCAACATTGTTCATTAACATATCTTTTTTTCCGATCTAAAGTCATAAGTTCATTGCTATGTTTCTCCTCCTGCAAAAAGATTAGTCGCAAGAAGATTTCTTTTTACCGCGTAATTGCTCTTGAAAACAACTGCGAGCAATGGGAATGTTAAAGAAATCAACAAGATGATACGTAGTTTCTTAAGTATGTACCTATATGTGCAATACGCAGCAGCGGTTTTCCCGCAAAAGCCACAACCTGAATTTGTGCAACTGGAATTCAGACATTGTAATTGACTTTTAACGATTTCAAAACCATCTTACCATCATGACGGTGATATATGCTTGTAAATGAACGGAGTAGCGAGAGTTTGGAGTACTACTGAACGCAAAAAAAAAAAACCCGGCAAAGTAAAGTACATCGTCTCGAGCTTGGCTCGGTTCGAAGCCACGCTCGGAGCGGAACGTTCGTCGTCTTCGGGTCGTAACGCCGTAAATGGAGTGATTACGACTGACCGGCGAAGCGGAGTATGCGTCGCCGCGCCTACAAGCGGCCGTATAGATCGCAAAGAAGAAAAGAGACAGGCCTCGTAGTCTAAGAAACGATGCTGACTAATCGTTTGCCAAGGAACACCCCACGTAGCCGGTCACGTTCCTTGGCCACGGTGTGTTCTTGTTATCGCCAACTTGAAATTTGCGTACGTGCTCGTAGATCGTAAATAACTTCTCGGTCGTAACTGGAATCATGCTGACAGCTGGCCAGCACGTCAGACTTTCATGCAGTGCCATGAAGAGATGGATATTATTATATTAAAATAATAATTATATTTTGTAATAGTAAATGTTAAATATTAAATTTTTCCACGCAGCTTTTCAAGGAAAATTCTATTCTCTCTTTTATCTTAGATTTTTGCTATGTTAATCATTTCATGTAAGATGCATCGAACTGGTATTTTAAAATTCAAATTAGATACCTTATTGTTAGTCCCCATATGATACATTATCACATCAAGCAATAATGATGCGGTTAACGCGACGTGGCAAAACGATTTAAATAGGTTTACGTTACAGGTTTCGGCGCTGTGTCTGACAGCAGACGAGATCGAGGCACAGAGAAGCGGCTGGAACCTAAATCCCAATACGCAATATCACATTCAGACCGATGAGGGTCCGGAGAGATTCTTTCGATTTCAAACAGCAAACGGTCAGTACAGGAAAGAGAAGAGATTGGCTGATGGCACGGTGATCGGCACCGAAGGCTGGCTAGACCCTCTCGGATATTTACGATTGAAGGATTACATCGCAGACCACGAGGGATTCCGAATACTAAGGTAATCTGGCCGTAAAACTAATAATAAAATTAATATTCGAAACAACGCCGGAGCCAAGACTGGAAACCAATAACGATAATCAAGCGCTGAGTGATGAATTCATCGCTGAAATCCTTCCATTCCCTTATTTCAGGTCAAAGATGGTTTACGTGGGTAAGGATCGACCAATTCAAGACGCGGTGGCGGAATCAAAGAAGGTTCCACCGCAGACTGGAGTTTTGGCCAGACCCAAAAGGCCACCTAATCCTTTCAGGTAAAGACCGGTCGAAAAAATCAGAACGTTCTTAATATAACTGGAACGAGGTTGAAATGCATGCTACGAGTCAATTAAAAAAAAATACAATACTACAGAAATTTGTAAGAATCTTTAACCCTTCGTTACAGACGACCAGATCCCAATGCCGTCGTGCCACTGACCGGCAATGACATCACTTCCGGTTATTATACTCCGACGACCATCAGACCACGACCGATATTTAGAAACAGTTATTACTCGAGTCGATCAGGCTACCCTTCTGGACTCCAGAGTTTGGACACCTATCCTCGACCGCAAGCTGCGTACTACGGCGGATCCGCAGCTCGGCCGGCGCCGACGCAGATTCTCGAAGCTCCTTACGATCCCGCTATCGGCGGTTCCTCCATCAGGCCGAACTACCAACCCATTTCTCGAAGCGACCCGGGCGGTTTCCCGGCGTACGACGGCACCCACACGACGGCCAACGGTTTCCAGTATTATTTAAGGAGGCAGTATCACGAAGAGGAACGGGAGCCCGACGGCAACGTCGGCTCGTTCGGCTACATCGATCCGTTCGGCATCAGACGGGTGATTTATTACAAGACGGATCCGTACACCGGCGGGTTCCTCCACAAGAAGAACAATCGATACGCCGGCTTCAACGCGACGCCGTACGATCCGATCCCGCCCGATCTGTCCAGGACGCGGCTCTCGAGGGCTCCCGCGACGAGCGCCTCGTAACAGTTCCGTCGTTGTTCATCGCTTTGCCACGCTGTAGCATCAAGTTTTATAGCGCGAAGAGCTCGTCATCCGATACCGCGTCGACGCTGGATTTCGCTACGCTGGAGATGGCCTTGGTTCGACTCGATGATCTCGATGATAGCGAGACCGCTCGTCGGATCGAACTGCCGCCTGTTATCGATGTTCTCTTAAGCGATCGCCGTTGATCATGAATTTTCCGGTCGGGACGGATCTCGGGGAGAGAGGAGGAACAATGGATGTATAAAGACGGTCTCGTGAATATTAGAGATCGATGCTCCACATTCCACGGAGAAAGGACGAAGATTCTCCCGGCAGGGATTCTCGATCACCAGCGTTGCTTATATAATATATAGATATAACGTTTCTCGAAGTGCCACGACTGATATTTTTTTTTTTCTGTACGACTCCGTTGTGTCAGCATCGCCAACGGTTCCCAGTATTATCCGAGATGATATAACGTTACGTGGAACAAGGGCCGATTGAATCAGGAGACGATCGAAACGCACGGCGGATAAGAAGGTTCCGACGGAGAACAGATAAGGATTATGCGAGATTAACACAATGACTTTTTTCGTCATCGAGAACCAAGGCGGCGGCTTCCTGATTCGCCGTCCTGCCTTTGTTCTGTTATTATCGCGAGTAGATGATCGGATATCGCGAGTAGACAGCGTTAGATGCCATGCTGGACTATAACTCAGTTTTCAGGGAAGCGCGGTGGGACTTCCTTGAAAAAAGGAAAATCGTACAACGCGTCGGACAATGTTCGCCAATCTTTTCAGTTGCATCATCGATCTATGAAACGTGCGAAGACTCACGGTCGCCATTGTCTTTGCGTAAGTTTCTTTCGGTAATCTACTCTCGCAGGGATACTTTAGAAAGTATTTATTCTCATTCGAGATGTAATCAAAATTCTTTCTCCCTCTCTCTGTCTCTCTTAATTTTTAGAATGAAATTTTTATTTAAACTGACTGCTCCTAATTCGGAAATTTCTGCAGTCTTTGTAGTTTTTCCAAAACCGTTTCTATTTGGCGAATATTGATCTGCGACAAAGAAAAATCCCACCTGTCGAATCAAAAGAACGGCCACTTTGGTGCGAGCGGATCGGACGTTAACCCTGCAATGTACCATCTTTTCTATTTAAGCTCCAGCAAAGTATCACAACTTTATGAGTTATGAAAGAACTGTGTTATACCACGGAGTGATTTATATCGTCGCCGAATCACGTCTTAAAAATCTCTAATACGAGAAACACAGTGATTATGCAAACATGCATTGTTGTACGTTGCAGGGTTAATTTAGCGTGAGCCGCAGATCCGGAAATCTTAATAGCTTTCTATCGCCGATTCTGCTGACGCTAATAGTAGTAGTTTCCTTCCTAGTTCATAATGCGCGTCCGCGGATACTTTTCACGTACTAATTTCTCGCGGCATACCGGAAGGCTATCCGCTCGTGCCAAAAGACGAAGGGGGCCGCACATAGCATTAGTTAATCGTTAAGTTAAACCTCGTTACAACGCGACAATGGTGCTGATTGTTAAGTAAAAGCGGATATACCGCGCACTTTCCGTTCTTTTATGGCGATGAGAACCGTGCCGTTACGGACTGTGCGCCTAAGTCAATTGCGATTTTCGGATTAAAGTCCTCTCCGCCCCCCCCCCCCGCTCCCCGCGAATGACATTACAACTGCCCGCGTAAAGAGACGAGATACGATCTGTGCGCAAGGAATATCATTTTATGCTTAACTTATTTTTGCAAATAAATGTGAAAGCGAACGATCGTTTGAGCGTAAAATGTTAAACATGTGATATCAGATAGTTTAAACGAAAGCAGCAAGCAAATAAAATTCTATTTAACATCGAAGTTGTTGTTTTACCAGAAATATACTGATAAATACAAGAAAATAGCCGAAATTTAGCTACTTTAATTATTTTATCAAAATTTGATAAATAAGTGTTTTTGATATGAAAGTTGTACAACTATAAGCATTTGTGAGAACATAATTCCGAGAAAATTAGTATTCAAGATAATAATTTAACGCTTTTAGCATTTGATCCTGTATGTATGTACATGCAACTTTAATCATGTATACTCCATATTTAAAAATTAAATTAAAAAATATTAACATAATACAATATTAAAATTATTTATAAATGTAATGAGTTTTATAGGAATTATCAGATTGGAACTTCTTTTTCTAGAATGAGCTTTCCGCTGACAAACTAAAGAGAAATTTCTAATGTGATTAAACTACACCTGACTTGGGTTTGATAATCTATATTTTTTATTATATGGGGCAATTTTGCGTGTGATGATAAAATAACATTTTTTGAAAGTTATCTAAAATCTATTTTCGAGAATTTATTCTTGCCTTACAAATCTACAAATTTCTCGTAATATTTCCAAATAATTGTAAATCGACGATTTTAAACATTCGTTATTTGTAAAATTGCTTGGATTGCAAAGGGCAGTCGGTGATCTCTCTCTTTCTTTCCCATGTCGCGTAATCGTAACAGTGCGACGTGCCTCCAGGAGCATCGGCATCCGCTTATCCGATTATCATACCTCATTCAAAGTTTCACCGGCCTTGACGCGCTACCTCGTGAAAAGTTTCACCGGCCTCGGAGAGTGCGCTCTCTTTCTTTCCTCTCCGAGAACGAAGACTGATGCCCTTATAGATTTGTATGTACACGAGACTAACAATAAAGACGCTTCGCTCCGTTAAACACACGTCTAAATCCTATATTTTCTTTCCCCGAACGCAGATCTCTCGGCGTTTGTAGGCCGTGATAATTCTTCATTCCACGGAAGGTTTATTGAGTTTCTGCATGCTCGCGTATAGATTTATACACGCATGAGAATACACTCCCGTTCATATATGTAAGAAGTCGATATGCTTGTTCGGGCAACGAATTATTTGAATCCTTTCGCCGCCACATGTTGATTCTCATTTTCTGTTTTATTACTGTCGCACCGACAAGTGCACTTGATAAACATCTATTGAAATTATATTTTTTACTTTCATAAATAATACATTTCTTCGTGCTAATTCAGAAATAAGAAATAATTAAAAATTAGATAAATCGTGGCATACAAAATAAAACGCTGTGCAAAGAATCAGCACAGTTGCAATATTAAAAATATAGGTGCTTTGAGAGAAAAAAAGTTTTAAGTGTATACAGAAAGAAGCATCATGACAGAAAGATATCGAGCAATTGCATCAAAAGTTCTAAGTTCTCGCGCTAAAGGCACAGAAATTTTCTACGAGGCGAGGTATAAAGGTGATAGCGCCATGAATGGACGTAGACTCGATCACGAGTAGATCAGTTCGCCGGGTACGGTTTACTCCCGTGACATTTTTCTCTATCGCGACACAAGAAATGTCAGTTCCCACCCGAAGAGCACAATTACGCGGCCGCGGTGGCAGCGCCGTTACTGGGAGATAGCGGGAGATTAATCATTTATGGTGCATACGAATGCCAGGATCTCACGTTGAGAAAGGACCGACATGATCAACGGTGGAAGGATGAAAGAGCGGAGTCGGACTTACCACAAGCGATGTTTCTTACTACAAATGTACATAGAATAGAGAGTGTATTTGGGGCGCGAGGGGATAAAGTAACTTTAACAACTTAATTGCTATTTCTTAATAACGATACAGTGCTGCGAGTATATGCTATATCGCTGAAGCATCGACGAGAGCTTGCTATTGATACTTTCTGTTGTTGTACTCGTCCCGCCTGTCGACCTGCTGGTTCAGTGGCTGACCTTGTGGTTTTTGGGCTGCTGCGCGAGCTTCTTCCTCCTAGAAGATAAACGTATCAAATATAACTTTGTAAACTGTTCTCTCTAATTGATACTATAAATTAGATTTTGCTAATATTAATTAGTTTCGGGAAAGTAAAAAGGAATAAATTTTTTATTGAAAAAAAGAATATTTTTTTCTTCTGTCGGAAGTAACGCTAGCTTAATCAAATAAGCGTTAAATCTGCTGTTATCATTATTAAACTTTCGTGTTTCTAGAAAATTATTTGAATATTTTTATTTTTACATCACTTGCTTCCTTCATTTTAAATTTTCATTCAAAGATTTATTTTCATTTGCAATTATATACGTACATTTAAAGATCAACAGACTCTATGGTCGTAAAGCTGTCATTGTAAATTATCAAAATTTATGAAGCAATTTTAATTAGATGCAGATATCTCAGCACGAATCCGTCTTTTTTTTTTTTGCGGCGCGTATAGATAAGTGTGTGGTTTTCGACGAGTTACGGAAGAGAACCGGTAGCTGCTGAGAACCGACGTAATGATTAACGAGAGTTGAAAGGAAATGGCATGCGAGTAGCTACCATCTTTCCTCACTTCGCACAGGTCATTCATACCATATAACGGTCTTTAGCCTTTGCATCGATATGGATCGCTATCACGATTTCGCAAGTGCGCTCGTCGTACATAGATAACTGAATGGCTTTTCGCAAACCCTGCTTGGAAACCGTGACCTATGCTAGCTGTGGCGAAACAGAAGTCCTTCCCATAAGATCGCGGAGAACGTTTTCCACAAAGGTGAACATGGACGTGAACAGAGGTGATAAGAAGAGATGAGAGAGGAAGAGAATAAGTGGGGATAATCGAGGACAGAAAACTGTGAATGGACTGTAATAAGCAATGAAGTAGTAAAATTTTTCATACTATTATTCCGTCACGTAAATCCTGATGAATGAATCTGCTCTTTCAGTATTTTTATATTTATTAAAATCGCGTGTATATTTAATAAAATCTCTATATAATAAAATCTTCTTTAACAGAATTTTAAATGTTGTTATAAAATGAGTATCAATGTGGATTATTTATTTCAGTTCCATAAAAATTAATATTGTTGCAATATTAATAATTTCCTAATTTTACTTGCAACGAGTAAATATCCATACATTGCTATAATGGATTAAATATATTTTCGAATCGCACCCTCATGTAAATTCTATCTTGGATTAGAATTTCGCAAGTAAAACCACTTTGCTGAGCACCGTTAATTAGATACCCATAGTGTGGAATTTCATGGAATCGAGTGGTGCAACTTCAATAAAAGTAATCGTGGCGAGAGCATAATGGGGGTTGGACGGAACAGGAAAGGTCGCGAGTATACTTACCTCTTGCTGACGAATACCCGCGTAGATGAGGTCGAGGCCTTTCTGGATCTCCTCGCTAACGGGCGGTGGCGTGGGAATGTGATCGCCCTGCGCGTGAAAGCCGGTCTCGTCGGCGGTGTAGTGAATGGTGATCAGCTGTCCCTCGGGACTCGTGTACGAGAAGGTGCCTTGCTGCACGATCGCCTCCGCCCGGTCTTCACCTTCGCCGATGGTCTTGATGTAGCCGCTTTCCTCGGCGATGATATTGTTGCCCGTTTCGTAACTGCGGGATTCAAATTGCCCGGGGTGTTAAATAATCGATTGCGCAAAACGGACGGTGTCCAGAAAAAGTCGATCAATCCGTGCGTTACGTAATGTTAAAATGCGCGCTGGCAAAGT
The DNA here is from genome assembly GCA_011636635.1 of Tetramorium simillimum. Classification (NCBI taxonomy): domain Eukaryota; kingdom Metazoa; phylum Arthropoda; class Insecta; order Hymenoptera; family Formicidae; genus Tetramorium; species Tetramorium simillimum. The sequence goes on along the minus strand of VBVQ01000864.1, from coordinate 22,268 downwards.
TCGCACGGATTCGAGGCAACAGGTAATGCTGCGGTCCAATATTGCGTCGATACTTTCGGGACCGGATTACGTGGAATTTGCGCGACGAGGATTTCAGCTGGTGAGACGATTATGTGGAACACGAGATAAATGTTGAATCGTTAGCGAAATTTTTTTGCGCGTGTGATGTAAGGGCAAGATCAGAAAGAGATTTCTTTAATATTTAAAATATTACGTACATATAATACTAGTATTTTCGTCGCTTTAAAAATTTTTACCAATAAATATGGCTACAATTAAAAAGGCAGAGAAAAAATTAAATAAGATTGTAATACGCACAAATTATTTGCGGGTTATTTAATTAAATTAATTAATTACTGGCACATTCTTTTTGTGATGTTAGTGATTATATAATACAGTTGAGAACGCGAAATTATTTTTTCAAGCATTATAATAATTTAAGGAACTTTTTTCTAAATTATATTAGGAAAAATATTTAATTACCCTATCTTATAAGTTCCATCGTGTTCCTGCTGCTTGTTCCAGTGCAAGATTGGGATGGGTGTAGTGCTTGCTTGTTGTCGTCTGTCAGCCTGATTTCCATCATCCTGCTGATAATTGCGGTAATTTGAATCTTGCGCCACCGCCAATCCCAGAATCATTGCTAATGCCTGAAAAATTACAGATGTTAGTTGTCTTGATTAGCGAATGCTGTGATGAAGATACATCTCGAGAAAACGCACGTTTCAAAATGCGATTACAAAATGCAAATGTGCATGTCATTAACCGTTATATCATAAGACTCGGATTACATCAATTTGTTCCCTTTCTAATCGACACCCTGAGACTAGATCAACGGGTAATATGATCGATGAGAATAAACGCGGAAGAGTGTTACAGGAATCCCAAAGTGGATTTATCGGTTTCTCTGCTAAGAAATCGGGCGATGCGCTCTCAGGAGATGAGTGAAAGTGAGAAGCAAATGCCAACGCGGGTCATTTAACTCCTGACCCGCAAACTCGCACAGTTGGGCCCGTCCCATTTCATCCCAACCTACCGTGAACCCCTTCTACATTATTCCTTGATATCGCGTTGCTTGTCCCGTTGCTATTCGTTCGTCTAGCAATTTAATTATAGTTATATTTTTATAGTAAAATACTGCTTTTTTAAAGTTTTATTAAGTTTCATAATCGGTTCTCAAAATGATTGATCGTAAAACTTAAAAATGCAAAAAAAAAAATGATAATTCTAATATAATATGCAGTAAAAATATTAATTAGTGTTTTAAAGAAATCTCTACCATAAATGTATTTTAATATTCGAGAAAGCAATTCTGAAAAATAAGATATAAACTTATGTCATCCTCTGGATTATGTAAACCTTCAGGATTTTAATCCCACGCATTCTTGTTTCGTCACATCGACGGTGCATCTCACGCATATAAATTAATAAATGCAGGTTGTCGCAATATATCAATGACAATGGTGGCTTCTTAAGATTCTACAAGGGTCATCTTTTTCACTACCATATCTTTCGTCATTGAATTCGTGAGAAAATTTTATTAATTAAATATTAAATTATTTTTTAACTTTTAATATCAGTAAAGTTGAATAATTTTAATAAATAATGAAAAATTGAATAAATTTCTGTAAATCATTTCTTATCCTTGCTTAACTTTATTTTGATATAAATTCACCGTCTCTTTTTGAAATTATAATTTGAAAAATTATAATAAAAAAATTAAATAAGATATTAATAAAAATGAATAATATTAGTTAAATCAATTTGACATATTCTTCTTGAAATGTAATGATTACATAATACAATCGAGAACGTGAAATTATTTTTTCAATCCCCAAGATGCACAGGTTCATCAAGCTTAATTAACATTTCAGAAAACAATCCTTCACGGTTACTTACCACGTATTTCATCCTGACTCGCGAGACGTGCACCTCGTCAAGAAGACGTATCGACGGGAAATGTGCGACGGGAGTATGGTGGCAAACGCACGGAGATAGTCGCAAACGAACGAGATCGACTGCGATCCCAGGAGAGGAAAGAAATCCCCTTTTATACCGACTCTCACTTTATCCCTACTCAAGAAGGCGATGGGCTTCGAAAGATGCTTCGTATGCTTTATGGCAAAGAGCCTACATATCTGCCGGAGTAAATGCGTGTGTGGGATAGTCGCTTCCTTCGTAAGCGTTCGTGTCGAGACCTCCCCGAGATCCCGACACCAAGAAGATCTCTTGCTCCGATTATCACATCACTTATACGTGACCTTAGTCTTGGCTGAAACCTATCGCTATTTCAATAACTTTCTAACTATTGTTTGCTAAAAACTTGTCATGCTTGATTTTATGTACGATAAAACTAATTAAATCAGGTTCAAGTGCACTAATTAATTAATGAATCTATTTTGATCTATTTATATCGTCCCGTCGATCGATCGAAAATATCACCGCGCTTCGTGAAAGATAACTCACGATAATTCTGAATATTTGTAGTCCTGCGAAAAAGATGTACGTAATCAAAATTTTTACATAATATTGAAACGTGTGGAGCTTATCGTGAATTCAGTTATTTTTTTCAGGTCGCGAAAATCATCGGCATATGATTCGAAACTTTCATATCGCTTCGCGAAATCGGATCCCCTACTTGAGTCCACGTAGTTTCGAAGTTTTACGGATTATGAGACCAGCAAAACAATAGGCGAGGAACACATTCTAATATGCATACTTACATATGCATCAGAATGCGCGTAATAATGCCATCGCAACAACCCACGATCAATAGCCGGGGACTGCTCTTCCGATTAGCGCAATACGCTTGTTCTTGCGCGATCTTCGGATTGCCCTCCCGCGTTTCTTTTCATGTTATTAAGAAAAATCAAGAGGACAAAGTTTTCGCGATTTACATATAATAATAATATTCCCACACAAAATTTGCAAGTGACCTAAAGAATAGCTGGAAAAGTAATTGAATAATATTTATGGAAATGCCTTTATAGTCTTTATAATCCTAGCAGTTGCATAAATGTGCGCGTACAACGATTCATGTATTAGAAAATAATTAACGCCGAGCATTTCACTTCAGCATTTAATTACTCACGATTTTGCCGCGGAGATGAAAATTAGCGAAAGTAGAGCCGGTTAGATTAGTCACGTGCATAAATTAATAATTGGAAGAGCCGAGCCATCTAATCCGAAATATATGCATCGTAATGTCATGCATTATCCAAGTTGCACTACGCAATTCTCACGAATTAATTTCTTAATAAAGTTTGACTGTGTTTACAGTAGGATTAGTGTATGTACACCTTCTCCTGCTCTCCTGCTGTTTGAAGGCGTGTAAGGAAGATACCCCAAGATTATTACGCAAACGGATAGATATGCTAACTACTTTCACGTAGAGTCGATGAGGAGCCATTGACTTCCGACGTGACATTCGCATTCTTACGCCTAGAGGCATCTCTCGAATATTACCTACGTCCATGCGGAGTCGAATGCTCCCGTGGACCGACGCTAGAATGCTGCCTTCCGCGCGTAAAGCCTGACGGGCGGATCGCTCGCGTAAGGACGATACGGCCACGGATGAGCCGATCATCGATTATCGCAGAATGTCAACTGTGATGTAACCGTTATACATAATACTTAATGCCAGGCCAGTTACGTAGCGGTAATCGTAGCCGTTACATCGAACAAGGTGTATATTAAAATGTACCACCTCATTGTGTAATTATTGCTTCATTACGTGGTAGTTAAGCGAGAGAAAAAGGTTTTATACATCCCGGCGGAGACCGTGATTACCGTGATAAACCGTAGAGGTGTGCGATTGTGAAATTGCCTTAACCGTTTACTGATCTTTCGCGTGGATTAACGCAGTATTGAAAAGTCGCGGTGCACAAGGACACTTTATTATCGGAACAGTACATGATCGGGACATCACAAACGCTCGCATCCGTGTGTGCTCGCGTGACTTCTGCAAAATATCGTAAGATAAATACATATATTAACATATTAACATTATTATCATTTCATACACACCTTGCTTACCGACTCTCCATTCACGATGCGGGGCAAGGTTGCTGCGACGGCACTAAAATGTAATAACAATGTAATTGTACACGTCGTTCAGTGTGAAAAGGATAATATCAAGGAGAACGAAAAATCTCTTAAGGATTTACTTCCGTAGATGCTGGCGGGGGGACAAGAAGCGGAACAAGGTGGCAGAGGGACGAGTGTGCCAGGCGGGATGTAGCTGTCAGAGAAGACGTTGATGCGTAAATTGTGAACTTTGAAATTGACGAGGCACGCAAAGATCGCGGGACTTTAAATTGCTAAATGAAGAGCAAGGCTCGAACCTTAGATTGTACGTGGTATTGTCCTCCATCGGATTGACGGGTGAACAATAGGGCGCAGCTGCCGCCCATGGTTTCTCGATCTGATCCACCGGCTCCACCGGCTGATAACTCAGTCGCATCGTGGTCTCGGATTCCATCGGTACGTCGGACGCCCTGTACTTGCTTATGGGCGCGAACGATTTAATAGGCAGCAGGCATTCGTTCGGTATATAAGACAATCGATGAGTCGTGCAGGCTGCAATGATCATACGTTGGAGATAAAAAAAATCACAAACAGGATAATCAGGCATGCGTTTAAGATTTCTTTTTTCCAAAGAAGAAGCAGCGCGCGCTTTCGTCTTCGATGAAGAAACAGTACTTTCTCTGACTGACGAATACGATTGTAAGATGTCAGATATGCAAATTGCCATATTATGTTATGTATGATTAAACATTTACATTCTAGCGGCAAGGGCGAGAGAGTAAGATTGTTCTCCTGTCGAATCTCTGGCGGCCGTATCGCCTGCTTCCACGTGTAGTGGAGCTTCTGCGTGGTTTCGTCCTGCATCGGTCCTCTGCCAAGCAACTGTTTGTCGCACGGCGTGATAGGTGGTTCTTGCTTGACGCACCAGTTACCCAGGAAACTCAACTGCAACGATAACGTTGTAAAAACTGAATAAAAACTTGAACGTGATTTGAACTTGATTTAAATTGAAGTCTATTATCTAAAAAATATTCGTATAATTTAAGCTGTAAAAATTTCCGCGATTAATAGCGATTGTCTCGTCTCGAACGTGTTCTGCGATGTTGAAACGACGAAGCTGGCCGGCGTCCTCGATCTTTAAGGGAATAGTCATTGTTGTCTCAATTCGCTACAATAGCGTTATGGCTTGATAGAAAGAGGACTATCGAATCAATCTGCGAGGCGACGCAACGATTGTTAGGCAATTTGAGAAAATTATCTCGTAACCACCGCATAATGCACTCGAGAGTGTAACTATCGACCCGAATTAGTGTATCATCCTCGAGTCGAATTCACCGTGAAGGTACGACTCAGCATTCGCTCACCCGATTGACGGTGTCGTGGGAGAGCGGACACGGCGAGAAAATCACGTTGCCAGGCGGGCGAATGGGATCCGGCTTGTCACCGCCACACCCGAAATAGCTGAGTCGGTACGTGGTATTGTCGTCGAAGCAGCAGCCGGCGTTCAACAAGTTCTCGTTTTCATCGAGGCTGTAAGGTTCCGGAGGCTTCTCGCCGCAGGGAGGCCAGTAACTCAGTCCGTAGGTCGTACATCCATCCATCGGCGTCACCGAGCGATAATACTTTCCCTTTTCGTTCCATGGTACTTCCTCCTAAGAAAGCAAATAATGATATGTATCTGATATTTATAAAGAGAAGAATCATTCTTTGAATTACTAATGTAATGTAGAAAAAATTAAATATTAAATGTCCAAAAAATTATTTTAAATATTCATAAATTATTATAAAAATACTTAATACATAAGAACGAAATAAAAATGTTTCTTAATTTTTATTCGAAACTCACTTTTACGGGAGTCTCGTTGGGCCAGTAGCTGAGCCTGTACGTAGTACAACCTTCCATCGGTACATCCGATTTGACATATTTTCTAATGGGTGCAAAAGTTTGTGTCGGAGACAGGCAGGAAGAGTTATAGTAGCTCAAGCGATACGTCGTATCATCTGTCTCCCAATATTGTTATTAATTAATTAAACAATATCCTTTATTATGTATTCTGATTTTCAAAATTAAGATTACAGTAAATAGATGATCTTAATTAACGATGAGGATTACCGGACAAACCAGCACAGGGAATGTACAAATTATTTTCCGCCTTGATGACCTCAGGACGACTCACGCATTTCCACGTATAATCGTGTTTATGTGACGTGACATCTTCTATCGGACCTCTACCTAGCCACTGTTTGTCGCAAGGTGTTATTGGCGGATCTGGTTTTACGCACCAATTACCAAAATAGCTCATCTGGAAGAGCAATTAAATTCCAGTAGGCGAATTATTTTAAAAAACAAAATATTTGTCATACTTTGTGCGTCGTTTCGTCAGACATTGGCGCGTCACCGCATGTCAGATTGTCTTCAGGACGAAGGGATCCGACAACAGCACTGGGTCCTTCCCAATAAGAGAGACGATACGTTGTATCTTTTTCCATCGGTATGTCCGATTTCCAGTAATACTAAAAAGAAAGTTATATAGAAATAATTTGACAACAGCAAAAACTAAAACAAAATTTTTGAATATTTATTTCATCGGAATATCAGAAAGAATCAGAAAATTACAGTAAACGACAAAAAAGTATTCTTTACCGATTGCTTTTTGAAATTACTTACATGAATAGGTGTGAAAGGTTTTGGCACCTCTGGCTGAACATATTTCTGTAAAAGTAATTTGCTTTCTAATATTTTATTTACTTATATTCAAAATGAAGAAATAACTGCAACGACGTAAATATAAGCATTAAAGTACATTACTTACGTAACATGTGGGTTGCGGTGTGCAACAACAGCAGCAATTACAGCATTCATCGTGGCCCAACTAATATGCGTTTATATTCCAAAAAGAAACACACAAAAAGAATATAAATTGCAGAATTAGTAAAATATCAAATATAATTGTTATAATTTTCTCTTTTTCTGTTCTATCAAAGCTCACCCGAATTTTATTTTTCGCCTCGATAATCGACTGCCGCGGTATTCGTTTAGGTCTACGATGATAAATTAATTAATATTCATATTAAAAGAACAAGAGATTTTAAATACGAAAAATATTGTTTGATATCAAAATCAAATGTCAACAAGTAATTGCGGTGTCAGCTCACGGATCAGGGGGACAGATCTCCATGGTTCTTGAAACAATTTGTATCGATGCCGGTATTTCACTTCGAATCTCACATAAGTATAGTAGGGAAATTTAATTAGATACAATTTTTAAATATTTAAATCATAATTTTTAAACGATTCGGATGGTAACGAAAAAGTGAAACGGCCGAGTCGCGTGACGTTTATTACTTTGAGATGATGAAATTTTCAATTGATGAAAAACAGATAAATTCGTTTAATTAAAACTCGTTTTCGATATATCGCAAAAATTTATTTACATTTTAATTCAATGAAATAGGGTAATGATTTTATTTAAACAATTGATTAAAATTTCTTAAAAAATGTCTTAGTCCTAGAAATTATCAAGAAATATGCAGCAGGATAAAAAATCTTAGAATTTATTAATTAAATTGTGTACAATTACAAGCTCGCCTAAATCATGTAAAAAACCAGATATAGACAGTACATATTTTATTAGTAAGAAATCATTTATTTTGTGATGTTATAAGAGCTACACAATTCATTAAAAAACGCTAAAACGAATGACTAAACGCGAGAATAAAATAATCTTAATATTCTATATCCTAATTTAATTTACACGCGCACGATTAGATATCACTGAATTACGTATTGCGAAATTATGCTATTCGGCGATGAATCATTAGTTTCTTTTGATTTAAATATCAATATATATTAACGCGCCACCTAGGAAGTATCTGTCAAGATAACGTAGAAAGAAAACTAATATGGCAAATCGAACGTGTTTAAGTTAATGTAAGACCGAATCGTTGCGCTATTTCCGGAGAATGAGTGGTTGCGACCGCGAGTAAAAGTGGTATATCGGCTGCATCGAGATCAAGAGCGTTCATCAGGCTGTTCACATTGGCATCAGACTCTTCCATGGACATCATCATTTCCGCTAAAGCTTCGCTTCTCAACCATAGTTCCCTTAGTTTAGCCTCCAAAATCGCTATACACTGAAACATCAGTTTGATTTAAGATATTATTGACTTATTATTTATAAAGAAAGATTTATATATGCATTTATATATGCATATATATATTAAGGTGATAAAACTCACATGAGTAGGAGAGTGGTATTTTCGCCATACATAGGCGAAGGATTCCAGCATATTTGATACCAGACGCGACATTCCAACTGGTATTGGAGGAGTCTGCCAGGATGCGTTATTCGACAAGATTCCGACGTGCCACGTGTCCAAGTCAGCCAGTACGCAGAGTGCTTCTGCAACCGGTTGATCGATCGTCGGAAATCGAGCACTGGCCATAACTTCCTCTCGCATGTACGACCACCATTTCTCCTGCTCAATCTCGGGACTGTCTTTCTCATCCTTCTTTTTTCTTCTCTTTTTTTTCTTAGTTACGCCCTGCAGTACCAAACCCCATGTATAGCCTGTATTTAGAATGTTAGATTCGTTATTCGTCATCGTATTTCGCATGAGAGTTTTCGTGAAGCCCATTTCTCTAATTAATCCAGTTTTGCCCTGTGAGATTTTCCTCGATCTGTAACAATAGTTATTGAATTATTTTAAATGAGAATGAGTTGACGAAAATAAAAAAAAACAATGAAAATTATTTTATTGCAAAGCGATAATTTTTAACAAAGTTAAATGGAATTAAGATTAATCTGTGCCTGAAGCTAAAAGATCTAGATTTCTAAATTTGATTTTTAATTAACATAACTCCGTGATTTTATTAGAAAGGAATCAATATGAAGATTATTTTAATGGATATTTCGACAATACACTGACTGTGGCATTGGCAATTCCACGACGCTGTTGGCTTCCATTAAAGCCTCAAGACTGTTGGACCGCGACAGTCTCGTGGTTCGGCCACCCTCGGAACTTCCGCACGTGCGCAACACCTCCGTCGCGTTCGTCGGCGTCTCCAACACCTGCTTGCTGCTGTCATAATCTTGCGAGGCAGCGTATCCCTGACCGTTGCACTTCAGACAAAAACCTATGGACCTCGCACCCATGCTAGATGCCGCTCCCGGGGGCGGCTGTATGCTCTTCGACGATTCGGGAAAGTTTCGCTGGATGATCTTCCTCAGGACGCCCTCCGGGAGTTGCGCCGATGTGCTAGGCAGTCTCGTGAAGGTGTAAGAGCACTGGCAGTTGTTGCCGAGGCGCGGCCTCAACGGTAACTTCGCGGGTTTGTCTTCCCCGCCGAGAGTGAAGAAGACCTGCGATTCCTTAAATTCGTCGACGAATCCGCCGTTCGCGTCCAACGGCAACTCAGGTCTGCTGTAGAACATCTTCAGCGGGTCCACACCGTTATTCAGCCGATGATGCAGCTCGGACTTTCCAGTCGCGAGACTCTCTTCGGCATCGTGCAGGCCCAGCTTCTTCTCGAAGCCTCGCAGGGGAAACTGCCGGAAATCTTGCGGCTGACATCCCTTTGACGTGATATCCTCCTGCGAGCCGATCTCGCTGACGATTATTTTCACCTCGCTCGACACTTTGAAATCCTTCTCGCTGTCCTTAGATCGATCCTCCTGCGTCAGCTCGTACTTCTCGCTCTCGTGATTTTCACGCCTTGGAAATTCCTTCGTAGGCAACTTGAGGTCTACCGGCGCCTCGGTCGATTTCGTCATGAGCGTGTCAAGGCCGGATTTCATGGTGCCGCTACGCTTCAGGGGGCTGACGGATCGCGAGATCCTCGGCCGTTCTGCCGGATACCGCGGGGCGCATTGTACGTTAACGTCGCCGGTTCCGGTTTCGGGCGATTGTGCCGACTTGCGCGACGGTGGAACGCGCGAATCGCGTCTGCGAATCGAGGCGTCTCGATCGTTGAACGCGCACGTCGGCCTCTTGCTGCCGAACAGATGCGGTCGTTTGCTGCGGGCCTGCTCCAGCATGTCCGTCGCCATCTGCACGTCTTGCTGTGATGTGCAACGATATTCCTGGCACTTGCGTATCATCCCACTGCGGATGAAGTAAGACAAAAACGACAAGACGGAATTGATCAAATCGCTTTTCCGAGGATCGCCCGCGATTACGGTGTGCGCCACTTTCACGGGGTTGCCCAGTGCACCATACAGGTCGCCAAGTTGTGCCCATAGCGGATTGCAAGAATACCAGCTACCCAGCTTCTCGATCTGAAAATAGAGATAAATTACTACTACTTTACTGAGATTTTAGTAAATTCTCGTATAGATTTACTAATTAATGGACATAATATCGACGTAGTACACATAAATCTATTTACTATCAAAATTTAATAATTTTTAATTATTTAATTAATTTTTTCTTCTTCTATACTTTTTATGTTGATAATAAATTTTGGAAAGATTTAATTAATTTTATTCTACTGATTATGGACAGTTCAATCAAAACGTGCGTGCGATTTTTATATTTAATTTCAAGATTCTTTTGTGCTACGATTTTTTCAACTCACCATGTACCGATCACGCGGAGACAGTACGGTATACACCCAGCCGAGATGATACGTTAATACAGCAGTTACCACGGTGCTTAGGAAACTGAAAGACGCTGAAATAAATATCGGGACGTTCACTCAATCCGCGATCTACGCTCCTACACTCACAAATTTGTCGATTTCGTATCGAGCTCGTCGAACAATTGACACATCTGTTGTAAACTGCGATGCAAGGTATTCGTCGTCTCATTCACCGTCACGGAGTTAAGTAGAACGTCGTGCCACAGCAGAGGCGTGCGGGTGTTAACGTCGACATCGAGAAGTACATGCAACAGCGAAATGACAAATCGAGATATCGCCCTGCACATTCTGTCAGTCAACAGCACCCTCTTGCAGTTAGAACCGTTGATATTGCTCGTCTCAATGCAAAAGTATCGCAGACGATCCAGCATCCCTTCTAGGAGAGCCATATGTTCTAAAAGCCTCATCTTTATCTGGCTACAAATTATACATATTTTTCTTTTATAATTATTCATTTTTTATAGTCCAAAGTATATATATTTATATCTATTTATATTAAAAGATCTAAAAATCTTATATGCAACAAATTGACAGTTTTCTTTTCAAATATATGTACTATATATAATTTTTTTTTCACGTTTATGTGCAATTAACTTTTATATTTTATATATATATAAAATCGATGAAGTTTATATTAGGTTGGGGAAAAAGAAATCCATTATTTTTTCGTTTATGTCAAGGCAAAAATAATGGATTCCTTTTTCCCCAACCTAATATTTAAATTCATTATGCTTATATTCGAATGAACTTTTTTTTATTTCAATGGAAAAACGCGCAAGATAATCCTGTACCTTTCATGGCCCTGAACTAATCGCACCAACATCGTCAAACCCAGCCTGGTTTTATGTCGCTTCGCTTGTCCGTCACGCCCGTCACTTCCGTTCTCGTTCCAGTGCTGCATCCCGAAGGCATCGTCGGAATCCGACCGTCCGAGGGAAGTCGAGACCACCCTCCACCATCTTCTGCGCAAACTGGTGAGGCTGCCGATCCCGGACGATCCGTTACTCTCCAACGATTGCGAACCTGGATCAGCATCGCGTGAGCTACGATGCACACCCGACAATGAATAGCTCTAATCGCTGACATTACTACTCGAACTTACTACTCGTCGGCGGAGCTATGTCTATGTCCCAGCCGCTGCCGGTACTCGAGCATGTCGAACTTTTTCGCGGGCCCACGTGCGAATCGTTACTCGACAAATTGCCGGAGCTCGGCCGGGACTCTGCAATGGGAACCTAATCAGGATTTATTCTGGCTACCTTCGATAACGCTTACATGTATTTGTCATGTTTGATTATTGTGACGTCTAGAATTGAATAGATAGAATTAAATAGTAAAGAAGAAAGTTAATTCAGACTAGTAAACCTGCGTCTTTTTATGAAAAGTTCCATTTTCCTTATAAATAGAATATATTTAAACGAGAAACTCGTTGAAGAAATTATTAAAATAAAAAATTTTTTTACAGTAAAAAATGAATTTTTACTGTATGAAAATAATTAAGAAGTTATTAAAAAAAATAATTAATTTCTATTGTACGAAAATAATGATATCGTCGGTATACTTACGAAATGATCGCATACTAGTATTGCTAGAAGAATCCACGTGCATTGACCGTCCCAGCCCTTCATCTGAGACTTTTTCACTGCAACATAATAAAATAATCAATATAATTAATTTATAGTAAAAAAGATCTTCGAAAGAACATATCAAAAATAATTTACCTTATCCTGCACGCGCCATGTTCCGTCGCGGGAAAGATTTTCGTGCACATAATGCACGGTGGAGAATTCATCGAGTGAACCTTTAAATTGAGAAGAGAAAAATCAATTATTAAAATCAATATGTTTTACTTTCGTAAAAAAATTTTAGAAACAATTATTTCAAGATCGATCTACCTTAAACGACGATCCTCTGTACGTCATTGCTACGGTGCCGAACACCATTTCGCTTAGGAGACTCACGTCATCCTCGACAGTCTTATCTCGCTGAAAATTTTAGATATTACATTATAAGTGGATAATTTCGACAAAAACTTTATATAATCAAAGATGTTATAATTTTACATATTGAAATAGAAAAATAAAATTCACTTGTATATTATAAAAGAAATATCAAACGTGATTACATACATATACAAACATCATAACAAAATGGAAAATTTTAAACTCTTCAAAATATTATTATTGCAATTTTAATTATTATTTGATTAAGTTTGCGTTTATGTCTATATTTGATAATTATTAATATGCGAAACTCGATGATTACCTCGAAATCGCGAACAGTCCCTGTGTTAAAGGGCATCTCGCATTTTCCCTCCGCATTCTTGTTTACCACAGTGCACACGGTTTCGCTTTTATTTCGATGCTTCTGCACCGTCATCGAGTCGAAGAGAAGTTTTCTACCACGCCATTCGCATTCTCGAAATAGCAAAATCCTCACTTGCTCCGCTCCAACTTCCAACACGGAATCCCTACAATAACTTCACGGAATGCACCGTTTTATTCGTAAAGCCCTTCTATGCATGCAAGATGTTTAAAATAAATAATAAAAATAAAATGTACAAGTTTAATCATTTCACATCCGACTTTTTTAAGAGAAAGAACGTATTTAATTCAATTATTTTACAAGTTTTTTGCGATCGCTGAATCTAAAAACTAAATTAAAACATAAAATTCAAAATGGCGAATGCAAAGAATAAAATACATTCATATGCTAATAAAATTGTGTATATTTCGAAATTTTATAATCACTAAATAATGAAAATAACGTCGAAACGTAAAAAATCTGGAATAGCTGATCTGTGATACAGCGAATGGTAAAAGCAAAATATCTTCATATTATATCTTCATTATTATTTTATTAAGTCTCGAATAAAATTGTAACCATTTATATAATAATGTATTTACATAATGATCTTATAATTGTACAGTCTTTGCCTTGACATTAAATTAAAATCAGGAAAATAAAGAAAGAGGTCAAATACTTCAATAATAAAAACTAGAGTCAATGTTTGATATAAAAATTAAGTTAGCTTATATAAAAAAGTTTGATGAAGTTTTCAATGAATCCCGTACATCTCTCTCGAATGGAGAAGTCACGAAGCGCTTCTCGTCGGCGCAACGCGCATTCGCCTCGACGTTACGTTGGTAAAACAGCCGCAGATGCGAGAACGGAGCCAAGTAATTGCAATGAAGCAGGTTAGGGAAAAGAGCATACAAGCGTCAGTCTTTATTATAAAATTCCAGACATCCAGTGAGCTGCCCGATGATACAACGCTATTATCGATTTTTATTTCGCCGCTCGGGCGATACAGAGAGAAATGCATTCCGCTCCGTTTTCTTCCCGAAGCGCGAAAATCTGCCTTTATCGCCGGCGCTAATACAGAATGGGAAAGCGATTGACAAAAAAGATCGACACGGTGTGCAAATAGTAATAACGCAAGGCACAGCGACGATGACGGTGGATGATGCTGCGCGAGCCGCATCCGGAGAGATCCACGAGCGTCGGCGATCGCGGAGCGAGAAGGCGCTCCAAAATGGAACAGCGCGATCTCTCTTGCTCACCTATCGTTCCCAGTTGTTCGCGCACTGGACACCAGGCTCTCAGCACTCTCGCACGGAATGCCCTTCCTCGCAGGTAGCAGCTTATCGAGCAACGGCATCATAAAGCCACGGCCCGCCGTCTATAGTTATCGCATCGCCTCGCCGATCGGACCTGCGTCTATCATGTCACGCGGAACTGCACCATACATGTTCTCGCGCGAGTATAAGTCTCTTACTGTAAATAAAGTCACGTGCGGAGGAGTCATATGATTGCCCGAGATAATAGCTGAGCGTCGCTGGCGGATGGCACGGTCGAGGCCGCCTTTCGGCTGCAGCTCGGTGGAACGACCTCCTGCCAAGCGCCTTTTAAACCGGGCACGTCATTCGTGTCGTTTCCATCAAAATTTTCCCAACGTCTGCCGCATGATACTTTTTTCTACGCCTACAGATTTTCTGAGGAAGAATTCTAAATCTGACGAGAAGTCATGGACTACCGACCGACGACTCTCGCTGGATTATCAGTAAATCCCACAAGATGGGGACACCCGTTATATCGCGTTAAAGTGAGCGGTCTCTTTGAAGCCACGTTGATAACGGTGTACTCGCGTTGCGCATTTAAGGGTCAACGATATCAGCGTCAGCTATTTTGATTTATAATCTAAAAGGGAAACTCGCGCAATTATTTCTGCAATTTATGTCTTTGAAAATGATTTTTCATTAACAAAATCACTCTCCTTTTTAATAAAATGAATATTGATATTTTTAGAATAAATATTGAGCCACTCAATCTAATGCAAGTAGAATGTACATATACAGCTCATTGTTTTTTCAAATTGTGTATTATCTTGTAGACGTTGTTTACATTTGCATTCGAATGTTCTTACAGCAAATGATTGTGCAAATCTTGAAAGAATAATTAATTATTACAGTTGCGATGAAATAATCTGTTGCACACAGAAGCGATAGTTTTCATCAGCAACTTTCATCCTTACATAACTTCTCATGGAGTTCACAACGTCGAGAAATGTATGACGAGTGATATTACGTACGTATGCATAAGAAATAACATGCAAATATTTGTGAAATCACGTTTTACATATGAATTTCAATCGAGCCGCTTCATCGTTCGCGCCATATCGAAGTGGAACGTTGTCATCGACATTTTTGCGCATTTTGTTGGCCAATATGAGGCGATGAACGTACTCGGCATTCTCGGCGACCGTACGAGATATCTCGAAGGCTTTCTTAATATAGTTCTTATTGGACAACGGCAAATAAACTGGAAACTCAACGTTGAACCTCAATATTAGATTGCCCTTTTGCTTTGGATTTGCAGGGAATGGCATTCCTTCACCTGGCACACATTTGATGTAATCCGGTCTGTCAGATGTAAAAAATTAGCGAAAATAACATTCGTAACTCAATTATGCAATTTAAAAAAAAAAAGGGACAAAAATTCGATCGAGATTGGATAATATTAAAATAAATATTGAAAAAATTTGCAATTAATACAATTATGCGAAACAATTAAGTTTGAATCTAATCTACAATCCAATCTAAAAGATATCTGCGAAGATAATGATAGCAAAGCGTAATCGAGAGACAAAGAGGGAAACGAAAAAACACGACGCAATTTTATAATGGTTTTTCGTACGCAACAATCGATGTTATTGGAATCCGAAGAGTTCTGTCGTCGACGGTGTTAAGCGTGATCACCGTTCCGGTCAGCGCCTCCCTTAGGAAGATATCGACCGTCGTGTGCAAGTCCGAGCCCTCTCGCCGGAACGTTTCGTGAGGCCGATCCTCCGTGACGAAGATAACATCCGCTACGCTGACAGTGTCTTGGACTTAGTGAAGATATCACCCCGCCTTGTTACGATTAATCTTTAACCCTTATTTCACGAAACCCGCATTGTCACGTGACGATGAGCGTAAATTGATCGTCTCATCTTTGTATCATCAATTACGCGAATCTATCCCATCGTTAAGTTCTCAAGTTAAAAAATTATTTTTCATTATCTTATCAACTTATTGTTAGAGAGAATATTAAATAAAAAAATATGACCGATCATATTTTTGTCTCAATTACGAAGGGATAAAATTCAGAATAAGAGTTAAACTTTTAACTTAAATTGTGAGAAACATTATAAATTTCTAAAATACAAAAAATCGTTTGTTTTTCGATAATTGTAAAAACAGAATTTGATAAAAAATGCTACGAAAGAGAACCACAAAGAAAGAGTCTATCTGTTATCATTATCACAATTATACTGTAATACTCAAGCGTTCGTGATTACGACCGTAAGCCAAGCTCAAGGAAGATCAAGGAGGCAATGGAAAGACTTACCGGGTATCTTCGTGGGGCCTTGATCACCCTCTTCTGGAAATACTATTTTGGTACCTGCTAGAATTCCCGGCTTAATAGGTATCGTCAAGATCTTCTCCATCGACAACGTCGTCGACTTATCGTCACCGACTAAAACCAACCTCTGGATCTTCATTTTCTTTATCCCGCCAAAGAATACCTACGACGAAACGTTTCCAGCTGTCTGATTGTGAGGTGCTAAATTACACTCGTGTTTTTTTTACAACGGTTTTGTAACATACATTGCATATAATCCATTTAATCAATTTAATTTGATTTTTATCATTTTGCATGAAATTTTGAAATCAAAATTTAATAATGTTAATAATAAAACAATACAGAGAAGAAGAAACAATCTCTACAAAGAATATGCAGTTTTTTAATAATTTCGTGAATGAAAAATATACAAAAGAAAAAATATATACATATATTAAATTGCGTGACAGACTTAAGAGCCGGAATAAAAGAGTAAGAAATGATTTATAACTATAGATCAGTTCTCACTTCCGAAAGAGTTAAACATAAGTTTCTAATCAGAGGTTCCTCCTTCTGTTTTATACCCCGACCCTCAGGAAATTCAAGTAGAGGTTGAGGCTCTGTTAGAATATTTAGGAGGTCGTCGTACGGATTTTCAGTCGCAAAGAATTCTCTAATCATAAAATTCGTGATGGACATTAACTCTCAGAATATTGAAAATCTTTTTAAAGACGCAACAATTGTAGCTCAATTTTAGATACACTCTATGGAACATAAATAATAAATATTTATTTCGAGAAATAAAAAAAATCATTTCTGAGGAAAAATAAATCCTTTATACATCACGTCACACATTGTGTGATAGCGAGGTTAAATATTAAAAGCAGAATACATAAATTCGCGATTTATTTACAACGGTGAGAGCTCAATGGCTCTTGGTTCCACCTAAAGGTCCGCATCGGATCGCCGTGATAGACGTAAGGTTTCACGAATCCTTCTGGTCTCGGCACACCATTTTTAAGACCCTCTTCACCGTATTGATCATACACGGCCCTTCTAAGAGGATCTGAAAGCACGTCGTACGCTTCAGCTGCTAAGGCGAAAATCGCCTCAGCACCTCCGTTCTTTTGCTGCTCGGGATTGTATCGTATGGCGCATCGTCGGTATCTAGAAGAAATAACCGCGCTATTTCGTCGGTGCGATACATCTCTCCTTTTTTTACTACCATATTTTATCGTTGAGAAATCTTTCTCGAAATATCATTTAATATTGTAAAGAAAAAGATGTTATATTTTATGAAAATGTCATCAGTATCGTTATATAATAAATATAATGATATAAGAAGCACAATGTGATTGTATTTTATTAAAAATTAATAAGAAACCTTTTTTTTGCATATTTTTTATAAACAAGATTATGCTTACCCTTCCTTGATTTCTGTATCGTGACAATTCAACGTCAATGACAAAATTTTATAATAATCTATGCCGCGTTGGGTGCATTTACATTTACCGTTTAATGCATTTATATTTAGATTATTTTTCGAAGCTTGAGAAATCATGTCGAGAAGCAATAGTGCGAAGAATAATGCAAGTTGCTTTTGAAAAATGACATTTATCTGCAACGAGTGTCTTTTATTCCCTTCGTTGGTCGCGACAGAGAAATCGGCAATAAGACGATCGGCGCATCGTTACGTGTTTCAACAACCGACGACGGTGTTTGTATCTGCGTGCCGACGTTTCGCCATTATCAAGAGCCTCAAGTGCATTCTTAAACGCAGATAACAATACAAGAAATCGGTACGGCAGCCGGTCTCCCCACGACGAGTCTAATCGGTGAACTCTTATCACTATGGAGCCTCACGAACGTGTCTCGAATTTCGTCGTAAAAGGTAAGCATATAAAATCGCATTTGGCTCCTAAACATTTCATGACGCGACAATTGCTCGGAGCGCACGGTTAAACGCGCGCTGAATAATGCAAAGCGTGAAATATCGCGTGAGATATCCTGAAACAGTTCAAAGCAGAAATGCTGTAAAATTTCATATGCAAAAATCAAGCGAGAGAAATTTAAAGAATATAATTTCCCGTCGGGAATTAATGAAATCAGACGGCTATTAACACTAAACCTACCGACATTTCATGTGTATCTATTTCTACCGTGACCGGTCAAATGACCGGTTGCAGAAGGTAAGACAGGCTATATATATTTCTCAGAAGAAAAGAAACAAAAGGAAAAGTAAAAAAAGAAATATTGAAAAATTCATTGTATTTTATAAGAAAATTCGTAAAGTTAAATGGCGATGTGATAATGTTGTATGTAGGAAGTTATACACAAAAGTTTGAAAACGGTTTAATCGGGTCGTGGTAAATCTAGTGTTAATAAATGTTTTTAAAATATAATGTTATTAAAATATAGTTTTAGTTTTATGATAAATTTAAGATTTGACATAACAAAGAGAATGATTTTAAACAACATGTTTTATATGTATTTAGACGAAATTAAGGGTGAAGAAGAAAGTATTTGCGAAAGCGGAAAAGTCATTGTCGTCGTATCACCGACAGAGACAAAACCACTCACTTCCAATGAACATTTGAAGAATAAGAAGATCAATAACCACAGGCGCTTCCTCGATGTTATTTCTTCCATGCATTCTCTCGTAGAGAAGAATTTCGATAACGACGACGATAAAGAGAACATGAGGATGAAGCGCGTTCCCGGCGAGTCGAAGCAATCGTGTGGCAACCGTGAGGTGGACAAGATTTTTCCTCAGCAACAGCAGCGGACACAGGCAAATCGATCGCCGAGACGCAAGAGCACCGGTGCTCCGACGTTATTGTGCATTGATGGCAACAGACTTGCGGATGAGACAGCGGCTGGAGTTAAACGCAAGATCCCGAGGCCGGCAAACGCTTTTATGCTGTTTGCAAATGAGTGGCGAAGAAAACTCGCGGCAGAGAATCCCCGGGAATCCAACAAGGATATCAGTGTCAGGCTAGTTTTTCTTTTAAAATGAACATTTGTTTCTATCGGATAAAGACGTAGTCAAAAACTCTTTTTTTTTCTAACCTTGAAAATCAAATTTTGAAAAAAAAAATTTTAATAGTGTTAAAGAGCGTTCTCATAAATACGCACATATTTGGTTACTGAAATTGTCAAGAGATGTCGATATTTATTATATTTATTTTCTGCGATTTATATGCCTATTTTTTTTAAGAGATAACATTTGTAATGAGAATTATCGTTTGAAAATAAAGTTTTCTTTATTCTATATTTCTTTAGGCTAGGCGTTGTTTGGAAAAGCATGTCGCAAGACGTAAAGGAAAAGTATTTTGCCCTGGCGCGTGAAGTGGACAGAGAGCATAAAAGAAAGTATCCTGGTATGTCCTGTAGCAATATTCACAAATTTCTCTTTTACGCAACTCATTTATCTGATTGAATCGTCAGAGTTTCCCGATTTATCCGAACGCTCATAACACGCGCTGCGCTACGACGGATTAGCACACATCCTCCCAATGCGAAGGATAACGCGAACGATGCCAGGGAATAAGATAACGGGAAAAGAAAACGCCGATAAAAAATGCTCGGAATGCGTCGTGGACTGTCGAGAGTCGGCTGGTCACTAAAATTAGAAAATCTTGTTACTTTCACACCGCGTGCGCGACATCCCAAAGTGTCGGGCCACCGTCTATAAATAGACGGGTTGGATTAGATATCGATCGCCGGCGATAAGTCTGTCCGCGTTATCAGCCGACGAAAAGCGAGAAGCCAGCGCGCATCGGCGCTAACGTCTCATCCCCGGTGATCATCCTTGATCCAGGTGCACATATCGCTCGGTCCCATCGATATCGATTTGTAATGTGACATCATCCCTGTCAGAAAAGGATCCTATTTACACGTGTTATCTGTACGTCGCAAATTAATATTATTATAAAATAATCTCTGATCGATGCAAAGTGATCTATAATTGTCTTTTTGCTCTTGTACATATTTTCAATTATCTTTTGGCTACGTGACATTGCGACTGAAATGTCAGATCTTCATTAAAGTTCATGTCAACTGAGGGCGCAAGAAATCGGTGCCGCGGGTGCCCTCGGACGCGATTGTAGGTCGCCATCGACGACGACGGCGACGGCGACGACGGTGACGACGACGACGGCGAGCGTGAACGATCCTCGCGGGGGCGGCAAAGGGTGGACGCGGGAGGATGCGAGTTTTGCGGGTCGAGGTACAGGGTGGCGAGCGGAGAGAAATATTCTCGGGTGAGTGACGCGGGGAGAACGCGCGGGTGGGAACGGCGGAGAGAGAGACCGGAGGTATTGATTGCGACGCGACTCTCTAGGAACCTGCCCGATACACGACCGCCGGCTCTACCTACTGCCTACACCCACCGGAGGCCGAGTGAGCGAGCGAGCGAGCGAGCGAGCGAACTGGCGAGCGATTATGCTTCGTATATCCCGCGTTGCCGACGCGCATTCGTGCGCGAGAGGAACGTCGCATGTCCGCCGCGAGCGCGTACTCCCCCGCGTGCCCGTCGCCGAACGGCGTGCCCCGCCTGGCCCTCTGACTTTCGGTCGATTTCGCGTGCCCCTCTACTTTTCCGCCGGTTACATCCTCGTCGGCTCATCTCGCCTCTTCTTGCATTAAAAAAAGTTAACGCAGCAACGTATTTCGTCGGGACGAAGTAAAATTGTACTTGTTACGCATTTTAGAACTTTCCCAATCGAACGTTTCGTGCAAGAGGGATGGAAAGGTTAAAGTACATTTCAAATATGCATTCATACATCCCACTGCAAGTTTCTTTTAATTGATTTAGAAAGGGTTGAGGGTAGCTGGAGTGACCAATTTTTTAAAGTGATTCTACAGCTGCGTCGCTCGTGGGATAGTAAAGATAGTTAACCCGTTAGATCGATACGTATTATTTTTGTCCGTGTCTTTCGCAGCCGGTATTCAGACGAATCCTTCGTTTCTTCGGACAAGCTGCAAATTGCCAAGATGCGCGGTTAGCGAATCGTTGGCGTTCTTACAATTTTCTCACTTTTTATGCTAATTGTAAACCTAATTATGCTAAGCCTAGTAATGCTAATTTTCGCCATTTCATTGTTCACGTCATAATTAGCATTTGTTCTCTTCTTTTACATAATGCAATTTGAATTTTGTTTAAGGATAAGTAAAAATTTGAATATTAAAAGTTATGATATGTTTTGATCAATATTGATTATTAGATAATAATGCACGTGTGTTTTGCATTTAATTATCGGTATTCTATATCTGGAAGCGATGCGAATTGAAAGGAAACGTTTAATTCTTCCCTTCGGTTACTCGGCCCTTGCGCCCATTGTTTCGTTACTTTGCAAAATAATGTTACATTTTATTTTTTCATTCCCGCATTCTCCCCCGATTCACGTATCGTTGTGCCACGGCTTCGAAACGCTCACTCGCGACGAGCACCGGCGCAATTTTCTCGTCCTCGTTTTCAACCGTCCGCCGATAATGTAATCGATGCCAATTTCAGTCGGGGCGGGCGTCCCGAGTGGTCAATTAAGATCACCGGGAAGCGGCGGAGACCGCATCGATGCGCCCTGCGCCGTCGGGCATCGACGGCGCGTCGACCGAATTCACGTGCATCTGCGCGCGTGCAACGCGCGCGGTGACCACGGCGAGGGTGGCCGGTGAAGGGTGAAAGGGACGAGGAACGCGGGGGAGGGAAGCGAGAAGG
>VBVQ01000863.1:18208-45456 GCA_011636635.1 Tetramorium simillimum | reverse complement strand
GGGGAGGGAGGGGGACGGGGGTGAGAGAGAACGAAAGAGTGAAGAGTTTACTACACGATATTCGCCTTACCGCTAGCACCATTTTGCGGTCGATTCCTGTTGCGAACCCGTATTACTGCGGTTTTTAGCGCTTAGGCTCCGAGAACGGATACGCGCGCGCGATCGACGCGCAGCAGGCAGACACTAGCTAGACAGGCGATCGGTCGACTGGACGCGGCAAACAGGAGGGAGATAACACTCTTGGAGTAAAGCTCGTCTCCCGTACGTGCTCTCGCTAACTACGTTTCATACATTCGTATACACGTTCGTTCGCTCGCGAGCGCGAGCGTGCGTGCGTGCGTGCGTGCGCGCGCGCGCTCGTTCGTTCCTCGAGGCAAGCCGCCCGCCGCGCCGGCTCGACAACGAGCGCAGCTCTATACACACAGTATATGACGTTCACGATGAGAGATTAGTGACGCGAGCCGACCGTCAGCAATCGCCGCATTGTCCACAATAACGCCGACACACTCAGTTTCGGTCTCGGCGCGCGCGAAATCGACGCGAAAACAGTAATATCGCCCGCTCGCTTCACAGTTGCGGCGCGTTGCGGCGCGGCTGTACGATATGGCGCGGAGCGGCGCGGCACGGCGCGGCGTCGTAATCGTTGAGTGTGGATGTGTCAAAGGGTAGATCGTCCCTCCGTTACCTCCTCGACCGTACGGGGAGAGCGAGAGAACGCGATCCTGTACTTTTATTGCTATCAAAGAAAAATGCGAGTTACCTGCGCGAAATCTTGCTCGAGATCGTCGGCGTACAAATCAATGTCACCGTCCGCCATTTTAGGCACACCGACGCTTACTGCTGCCCGCTGCGGCTGTGAGCCGCGACACACGGCAGAAGGCGCCAAGCGTCGCGCGAAGTGACCGGGTTCCCGGGGCAGCGACGAGAGCGCCACTCCGCGTTAGTGGCGCCATCGATCCGATCGGGAAAAAGAATGGAGTAGAGTCCTAGGTCGCGTTCCACGACTTCCTCTCCGAGGAAAATTTTATTAAAAAGCCTATATTATTCGTAATATAAACTGTAGCGTTTTAATTAAATTTTTTCCTCGGAGAGGAAGTTTTGGAACGTAATCTAAAATAATAAGAGAATTCGACGGCTCGCTTACTGATTGGCTAACCGCGACCACCAATCAAAACCGAGAGTGTTGGGCTCGCAGCTGTATATATAAAGCCGAATTTATATGGGCCGTAAACTATTAATTTATGGCGAATCCATAAAATTTCGACCAATCGCGTTATTCAATTGAAAGCACCCATTGGCTGCGTTCAGAAGACAAATGATCTGTGATCAATTAGTGATGATTGGTTTTTACCATTAGATCCCTAAATTTAGACCAGTTACATTGACGAATTACTTAACTGTTGTACAACCATTGTGTCTCTTAAACGCGTCCATTGTATCAGAAATTCTTTACTTGCTGAAACAACAAGGTAATAAAGTTATCATTTTATTACGAGCTAATCGTTTAAATTTTATCTTGTACGCCAATTTTCATAAAATTGTCAATCTTTGACATAGTAATTAATAAACTGTAATTGTTGGTCTTGTCGATTATAGGCCAGTATTCATAGTCCGTTCTTATATTTAAGACCATCTTAATTAGTTAATATGTTGAACCAATCACAGAGCCGTGTTAGTATCTTAAGACATTTACTTAAGACAGCCTTGAAATAAGAACTGACTATGAATTCATAGAATACCGGCCATAGAGTCTCGCTGTGAGCCGGCAGGCACGATTTGGCGCGCGATTGCGTAATGAGGAGTACGGGTAATTTTGCCAAGGATCTGGCCAAAAAAATAAAGATATGAGTTATAGATCGCTGGCCGCGCACAATGCCGCTTGTAACGAGATATTTCGCCGATTTCAGGACTGCGAAAACGAGGTAATACCGCTCGTGCGTATTGCCTGTGCGTACCTTCTCAACGACTTTGTGCTTGCAGCATCCGTACCGAAGGTTTCTGGCTTACTGCGAACCCATCCAGCGGGAGATGAACCAGTGCATCAAGGAACAAGTAAGTCGCTTTCTGACTCTCGCTCCGGCGCGAATTAACCTGTGATTGATCCCCGCAGTTTGTTGCAGAGAGAAATTCGCAGGGCAGAAAGCTCGCAGCTCCGACGTAAGAGGTTAGAGACGAAGGGACCAGCACAAGTGAGCGAATAACTTTTAATCGTCATACATGAATAATTCAACTGACAGTTGGATTTAACCAAGGACTCTTGGAATCTATTTTCGTACTATTATATGTGTGTTACTCGTGATAACTGTAAATTAGATCAATTTGAATTGTTCTGAAACACATGCTAGTCTAGAACTTTGAAAGTAAACATGAATCTGAGGTCATCAGACGGGCCGAAAACCAAACGAATGAAGGCTACTAAGGATGATAGTGAAGAGGAATCATGTGACCAGAAGGAAGAAGACGATATACCGGAAATTTCGGCTGAAGATGTTTCTGACTCGAGAGCGATTTCTCGCCGAAAAGACTGGGAGGAACTTGAGGGATTAGTCGAAAGCGATAACGAAGGATCAGGGATCGACAGCGACAATGAGCAGTTTACATTTCCTCCTGACGAGGATATCTCTGATGACATGTTAGAGGAAATACAATATAGTGATCATTTTCCTACAGTCACTAATCGCTACTTTACTCCCTATTACAAAATAGATGTAAAAGAGCCTGGAGATGACATATGCATATGGGTTCATAGTAATCGTATCTGTATGCTATGCTTGGCTCCCAGTCATGTCATTTTGCAAGATAAGAAACATATAAAGAAGGTCGACTTTAAAGTCAGCGAGAAGTTGGACAGATCTTTAAATAAAGTCTCGGGAAAGGGTAAACACGGTGCGCAACCATTGCAGACAAACTCGAATGTTTGTACTATATCATGTTCAGATGGGGAGAGATATGTTATCAAGTGCTGTATGATAGGGAAATTGGTGGAAATTAATGAGGCATTGTCAAAAAATCCCCAACTAGTCAAGAAACCACCACATAAAGGTGGATACTTGGCAATAATATTGCCGAATATAAAACGTTTGGAAAGTTTGAAGCAGACTCTGTTGACTCATGACCAATATGTTGAACGTATTAATGAAAGGGAAGAGGAAAATATGGAAGATAAGGAAGATGTGGAAGATACAGAAGATGTGAGGGATGTGGAAGATACGGGAGATGTGGAAGATAAGGGAGATGTGGAAGATACGGGAGATGTGGAAGATATGGAAGATACAGAATAAAGAAAAAGGAATCTGCAGCTATTATTGTGCTAAACAATGATTTGGTCAAGAATTTTATAATACCAATGAATAATTTATACGAAACTACATTTATTTTTTGGCAATTACATTTGGAAATAATTTAAATTCTAGACAAATAAATTAGTTTGATTTTCGTACATCCCAATTTTTTCTTTCCTTGTTTTATAAGAGGTTAATAATGTATTTATCAATTTATCAGTATTATTGCAAACACAGTAAGAGATTCTATTATATAATGACAAACATTTATACTATTATATTTAACAATCACAATTACTATTTTCTAACATTAATTCTAAATATTCGAATCTTAGGAACTATTATTTTTCGACTTTATAAATGTGAGATAATGATACTTGGGGGGAGGGAGGGTTCTCAGCGAAGTCCGCCTGTAGCACTCGGACTCAAAATAGGTCTATTGTGCCTCCTTCTTTAACCTATCTACCGATTACAGAAGCCTGATTCTACTCCAGAAGAAGAGTCAGTCTTCGATCGGTAGGAACTCGAATTAAAATGGATATACGGGATGTAGAGTCACTGGGATTTGAACCCAGGACCCTTCCGTTACTAATTATTCGCGTTAGCACGGAGCCACGCGTCATCCCATAGATATGAGATAGACAATTAAATCTATACAAAAATATGTTTCATATTTTAATAATAAAAATTTTAATAATCAATAATTTAAATATAAAAATTTTTGAAATTAGTTGACATAACATTTCAAAATTTTATTTTTTACATGTGAATTAAGCATTATTTATTTGGTTGATATTTTTCTATCTTGTTTTACATAATTTAAAGGTGCTACATTAAAATTCTCTATTACAAGGCATGCTTATTTTTTATTTCATCTAGTATAATACTTTGGTACTTTGTTTCTTTGACTTCATTCTTTTTTTCTGTGATAGACTTTTTCATCAAGTTTCCTAACACAATACCAATGAACAATATCATACCCACTTTGTGATTAGATATGAATTTCTTAGCGCAATCTGTAGGATTGTTAATATTCAAAGTATATATCTGAAAGAAAGGAATTACTTTATTCAGATGCAAAAAATTAGTTTAAACCAATGTCTAATAATTTTTACCTGGTTGCTAATATGCGTTGCAATTAATCCAACAGCAGTATAATAAGGCCAAGTTTGAGTAGTTAATATACCGGAGGTGATTAAACTCGCAATCATTACTAATCCAAAGCCAGACAAATAAAATTTTGTGTCCTCCCCAAATTTAATAGCAGTCGACTTCATACCTAGCAGAATGTCATCCATTCTATCCTAACATACAAAGAGTCATCCATTCGTAAGCGCTATGAAAAGCACAAAGTTATTATATTTCTGCTATACTTACTTGATGAGCATATATCGTATCGTATAGAATAGTCCAACAAATACCAGCTAAATAGAGAGGCAAACAGACAGACCAATCGCACGATCCATGTACAGCTGACCATCCTAACAAGGCGCCCCAATTAAAAGTCATTCCCAGAATTAATTGCGGCCAATATGTTATCCTTTTCATGAGGGGATAAATAATTACTAGTCCTAAAAAGAAAAACCGTGTCGTTTTTTTCTTAAATAATTTAAATTAATTTTAAATATACAATTATAGATTTCTGGTTTTATTATATAGTACCTAGTGAACTAGCACCGAGAAATACGCTATACCAATTTAATTGCAACAATATAAGTAATCCCAAACTCAATTGTCCGGCTAGAAACACTAACGACTGCTTTGGCGTTATTTGACCAGTTACCAAAGGTCTATCCATGGTTCTAGTTACCTAAAATATTAAGCTATATAAACTATGACAAGAGATAAAGATCGTTGTCACAGAGAATTTTACCATTTTGTCAATATCCTGATCCCACATGTCATTTATGGTGCATCCAGCACCACGCATTATAAATGCACCTGTGCCAAAAAGTGCTAACATATAGAGATCTGGTAAGGCACCAGCCGAAGCCGCCAGGGCGATACTCCATCCACAAGGCCAAAATAACAACCAGCTTCCTGTTGGAGAATTTAGAAATGAACGGATATTTAAATATCCACAATGTATTCAATTATGACAATGATTAAAATCTGAATAATCAAGTCTTACCTATCGGTTTGTCTATCCTCATAAGTTTCATGTACGGTTGTACTTTAGGTGAGGCATTATTGACTAGCTTTGCGGCAATACTCAAGCATCTTGTCTGCTGTGAATCTGCTGACTTGACGCGAGTTGAAATATTTTCTATCCTTAATAAAGAATATGAAGTTCTCTGTACATTGGGATTTGCTTCATATTTATACTTATTGTATACCACAGAGAAAGTATAAATCTTTGAACGTGGTCTAAAATTCACAGCCGTACGGTTTAATAACCTGAGACTGGAATATGTGTTATGTGACAGCAAACTGAAAACTCCAGTCATCCAGCAGCATCTTTTTAAAATTCTCATTGTTCACCTATAATGCAAACGTAAATAAATAAAACTGATAAATTCATATTTATTAATATATTAATGGCTCTATCATCATGCCAACTGTTTTATATTTGTTGCAGAAATTGATAAAATATATGCTTAATGAAATCGATGTAATATGTAAGTTAAGAAAATACAAGACATATTCTGCAAAGAGAGAATAAATTACCTATCAAATAAGATCAAAATATAACCTCTGCATAATACATATATAATCTTTGCGTTTGATTGACTTGGTAAGTAATTTGAAACTGTTATCGACGAGATTATTTGATATAAAGACCAAAAACCTTGTAAGGCGTATACTTTAGAAATAATATATTGTCAAGGAGAAACATTTTCTTGAATATTTAATGTGCTGTAAAAAGAAACATGTAATAGGCTTTTTGAGGTATTTAACGTGATTTAACGTGATATTTAACAAGAAACATATGATATACCGTTGTTGAGGTTATATGCTCTGCAAAGAGAACCGGTAAATTCAAAGTTTTGTAATGTTTAAATAATTTAAAAAACGGACCTGTGTCTTTGATAGCACATAATTAATTGTCATTACCGGCCACCGTTATTGCGTTTTAATTACTTTGAACCTTGAGCCTCTATCCCCACGTTGAACCGTTTGAATAATGCTGTTATTAAAAATCGACAAAACTACATAGGTGTGCACGCGATTGTCGTTGATCACGTGATCGAGGCTCAACAGGCCCGTACTCTGTAATAGTATCCAAAATGCTTTCAGGAATCTATAAATTATTTTTGCTTTTTATTACTGTTTATACATTCTTCAATTTATATACATTAAATATTATATTAAGCACACGTATATGTGTGTAATTAAGGTTTACGTATTTATATTATATATAATTTAAAATATTAATTTTCATACGTAATGTGCTCCAGCATGTAAAATGTTTATTAATACTTATATTAGTAAAATATCTATAACAATATACATAATTTCATATTTATTGTAATATTAGCAAAGTTTTTTTTGCAGTTTCTCTTGTATTAAGTGTTGGTACTTCTGCACCCTGTAAATTGGTTGCAGATGTATGGCTGCTTAAAAAAAATTTCATACTATTGTTTTTACTATTCACTTTTTTATTCTTTTCTTATAAAAAATTTATAACAATTTACGATATTCTTTATTACAACACGATACGTATGTATGTACGTGACTGAGATTAGATAATGCGTATTTCATCGCGCATATATATGAGTATGTCCGACACTTACACAATATGTATATCATTATATACACGCAAAAATTACATAATGTTCTTGGCGACAAAACTTGCTTTGCAACTATTGCAAAAATCGTGAATCTGATTGACATATGTTTTAATTTTGGCTGAATTTAAGAGTATCGCTAATCAGAATTTTATACAATTGCAAAGCAACTTTTTCTGTTGAATATAGCCACTGTAATTTTAAAATTCTATATAATCCCCTGTCTAGATCGGAAGATCTACTATTACTTGTAGCTCATCCGAATGAGTAGTAGCGTATCATAATATCGACATTTTTCAATTATCGAATTTGATAATCATAACAATTTGCCCATGACTGATACGATAATCATTAATAGTACTTCATAAAGTAAATTTTTAAATTGTAATGTATAAATATATAAATAAATATCCATAGTGTTTTAACATCGCATTGATGCAAGTTTCTGCTCTGTTCGCGATGTTCGTGAAACTACATTCATATACAGGAGGAAAGAGAAAAAGAAAACGTCCAAAAATGTGTTCTATGTGGATTACAGCTTTCTGCATTCTCGGCCACCACGTGGGCCTTTTAAAAATGGCGCCAGTACGCCGTGTGTGCGAAACAGCCGGGGATTTGATAGAACGTGTACGTGCACATACATAGCGGCGACTTTCCGTACATGCTACGGGCTCTCGCGGCCGGCGCGCGACGTTGTATCCGCACGATGTCCGCTATGACGACGACGAAGCCGGAGGTGGTGTTCATTTTGGGTGGCCCGGGCGCCGGAAAGGGTACGCTCTGCCGCTACATCGTCGAGCATTATGGTTATGTTCACCTGTCGGCCGGCGATCTACTGCGCGAGGAACGCGTCAAGCCCGGCTCGGAGTACGGTGAGCTGATAGAGACGCACATCAGGAACGGCACGATCGTCCCCGTGGAGATCACCTGCAGCCTCATCGACCGCGCCATGCAGACTTCCGGCAACCCGCACTGCCGGTTCCTCATCGACGGCTTCCCCAGGAATCGGGATAACCTCGACGGCTGGAACAAGGTATCGTCGACGTTATCGCCTTATCTCGAATACGTCTTAGATGTATACCTCTTGAATATTACATTATAGTCGAACCTAAGATCGCCAATAAATTGTCAGAATTTATCTACTGCTGGAATGCACATTATGGTTCATAGTTCACATGCAGAATGATGTTCTCATAAAAAAGATGTATAAATAGATATTTAATGGAAACAAAGTGACAGCGGAATATATTAGCATTGAATTATCTCTGTAACATTTTATGTTTTCCTTATTTCATAGTTTTATCATCTAAAACTTTTGTTATATTGCAATTATTAAAGCTTTACTTATTTTTTAATTATATTATTTAAACAGAAATTTTTTACAGTCATGATATACCAAAATGTAGTAAAGTAACTTTTTCTGCAATTTTAACTGCAAATTTCTTAAAATTGTAATATGATAGATCAATGGGATCATATTCAGTATCCCAAAAAATATGGAAAATAATTATCTTTCTTATTTTTTTTTTAAACAGTATAGTCAATTAATTGTACTGAACCTTGTATTGTTGTAGTTTTATATTATATATGTTGATGCAGATGATGTCTGACAAAGTTATCCTGAAGGGTGTAATATTCTGCGAGTGCAATCAGGAAGTTTGCACTCGCCGTTGCCTGAACCGTGGTGCCAGTGGAAGCGGACGTAGCGACGACAATGAAGAGTCCTTGGTTCTTCGTCATCAAACTTACCTGAAAAATACCTTACCGATAATAGAAATGTACGATAAGCAGGGCTTAGTTTATAATGTTAATTCTATGAAAACGCCGGAAGAGGTATTTCACGACGTTGCGGAATATTTTCCTAAGATAGGATGGTAATAACATTGGCCTTGTAATTATTTCTCTTTAACAAGTCTAACATTATTGGCGTACTACTTTTTTTTAGTTTTTATTTTATGGTATAGCTATTTTTATACATGGGATAGCACTCATATTTTATATTTCTTTCTCACATTATGAAGAGAACAGATTTATCTAATTTCATCACTGGTATCAGTATTTTATCTCAGTTTTTGTAATATGTTACAACTTATATACTAAACATTCCTTCGTAAATATACAATGGTGTCAACAATCGGAATCCGAAATCTGTATATATCCTTACTGGAATTATTAAAAGCGAACGTGCAGTGTAAATTCTTTGATACGATGTTATATATCGCGCGCGCGTTAAAATACATAGAATAAATATTTAAGCAGTGTTTATTATTATCAAACTATATGGAAATATCAGACTATATTAAAAATTTAATAATCGTTAGAAAAAAATCGTATAGTGCGAGACGAAGAAGAAAATATGGAAGAGATGTATATCATGTATTTTTAATTTATATGTAAAAATACATTCGTAAAGTTAATATGTCAAGATGTTTTCACTCCAAACTGCCTGTCTGTTTGTCATTTTCTCTTTCCAAAATTTTCAAATACGCATAAGAATCCTTTAAATTGTTAACAATATAAATATTGTCGTAATGTTGCAGAAAAGAATATAAATATTTTTATAAATGTAATTTCAATTATAATTTAATTATTGAGGTTCAATTTTATTTTTAAAAAATATATATTAACTGAAATGCAAATATTTTGACAAATAAATCAAATAATATAAATGACCAATTTTCTATTCATTATTAAAAAATTGTTTAAAAATGTCTTTAAAATCTGTGAATTATAAACTAATATTAATTATTTTGAAACGTTCATGTAATGGCACTTTTTGATCTAATCAAAATATTCGTATTTTTCCTTTCCTCCAAGCATTCGGGGTAAATGAACTTAAACTTGTTTACGAAGTGTTTTAATTAATTTTATCATCGCAATAAGATTTCACATTCGCAGAAGCAAATGTCACAAGCGAAATGTACTTGAATCGGTCGCGGTACGTGAAGGTGATGGACAGATAGACGTACAATGTCCTCTTATCGCCGATCAAAGACGATATATTTTTATGATATAACTATCATTCGATGAGGGAGATAGCGTGAAACATTTATCATAAAATCAGATTACAACGATATCCAGATTATAGCGGAAGCTTGTTAATATTCTGCAAACATAACGTAACGTTCATGTGTACCGTGATTGAATCATCTCATCTTCTTACAGTTACTGTTTACAGTCACCGACGTTGGGCGAGACAGCCTCTCCGATGTGGGCCTCACGAAAGTTCGTTCACGTTACATTTTTCAACTACAGCGTCGAGAAAGTCTGGAGAATACTGGTCAGTGTCCCGACGAGCAATCGCATATTACGTAGAGGGGACTACATTTACAGCAGCCGGGGGCGAATTTCTTCACGAAACGATGCCGGTAGAAATTCGTACGGCGACTTCCATGAGAAATTCCACAGCTGACGACCGGATAGCGGTTTAAACATTTCGTGTGCTTCTCATATTAGATAAGATATCCAAAATTTTAAAAACTGAGCTTCTGTCGTTTGCTTTAAACACATTAGTCTAACTGCAACAATAAAAATATCAAGATAAACGCTACTTTAATGTGTTTTTTATTACATAATAATTCTAAAAATAAAATTAAAGTCATTGCACAAATAAGATTACTGTATTATAAGATTGTGATATAACAGATATATAATAATAGTAACAAAAAATGTTATTTTTTTATCTCTTGAATTTGCGACGAAATTATCATTTAAATAAAATAATTATTTTTCAAACTTCTTAGTTTGAACTATTTCCACATATAAAATATACATAAAACTATATAATATTGTATATTATATGATCTTGTTTTATTTTTTGTTTAATCTCTTCGTATATAGGAAAAATAGTAAAAAGAATAAATAAAAAATTTTCTTTGCATTTTTTTACTAAAAGTAAAATGGCGATTAGATTACACAACATTCTATGATCATTTCATATATGATTACATTGGGCACTTTCCAGCAACAAGAACGAAATGATACACTGTGTTACACAGTGTCGTCTGTGTACATTGCTGGAAAGTACTCATTTACATTTGATTATATATTTTTCTAGCAAATTTTTCTCATTTCCTCAAATTTCATTTTTCATAAAGAAGAAATGCGAAAATTATCTTTCAAATTATTTTTCTTATGCATACGACTAAGGATTATACAAGAGAAAGAAAACATATTTTATATAAAAAATTATTTTATCGGATTATATCTTTAATTAATTTAATATTTCATATCATATATATATTAATGAGTATGCAAATTATTATTATTATCAAAAATTTTAAACAAAATTTTAGTCGATTGTATATCGCGACGAAATCATTGTCGTAGATCCGCGCATTAATGACGTATAATATCTGCAACACGTGATTTATCGCTAAAAGTCCACGGCGTAAAAAAAAGAGATTTCGGAAAGAAACAAGAGGCAGCGATGTGGTTTATATCAGATAACCTTCAAAATGTTACTTGTGCAATTGTCGATGATATGCACCAGCCTCTTTCTATCGATTATCATATCCAACTACTGGCCTTGACCTAAACATGTGCACGTTTAGCGTTAAACGAATGAGATTAAAGAGTTCTTAGTCGGGCTGAATGTACAACAGCTGCCTTCTGTGTATATATTTCCGAGGACTACACGCGCTCGTTTCGGATCTATAAAACAATTGACCGATAGAACGAATGAATCGATACGCGGCTACGGCTATAATTTCGGCATTATCGCTTCCGCAAAAACGGCCAGATGCGCCGAAAGCAGGGGATCCTTTTCTCCCGCTCTCCTTCTTCTCTCTTCGTTCGAAACTTCCTGGATTTTTCTTGGTGCCTGAGGGTTGCATTTCGCGATCCCCCCGATGATTCGCGAATCGTCAAACTTTTTCTACAATTTCCTGCCGAAAAAATCGAAGCACAAATCAAATGTGATTCAGATAGAACAAGAAATCATAAATATGTCAAAATGACATCAAAATGACTCGAAAATGTCATTCGTATGTCATTTTATCGCTGTTTTAACGTTATTTTGATGTCAATATGATGTCATTATAATTTTTGTTCTACCTGGGGAGGGAATAGAAGCGTAAACGAAATTTCTCTGGAGAGAGAAAATCGAAATAGTAAAACTTAAAAGAAGTATCTTAAGAGGTCAACATCTCTTCCTTAACGCTTCTTTTACGATTTTTGTTCCGTTCTTTATTTTCGCTAAGGTTCTAAATGAAGTTTCTATGTGATTTCTAACGGGAGTTGAGCGCTCTTTTCCTTCTTTTTTTTTTCTTTTTTAAGAGCGCACAGCACATCGACGAAGCTTTCGAAGTTTGGTTTCTCATGAATTTCAGGCCTTGCGTCACGGCGTT
Source organism: Tetramorium simillimum (assembly GCA_011636635.1). NCBI lineage: Eukaryota > Metazoa > Arthropoda > Insecta > Hymenoptera > Formicidae > Tetramorium > Tetramorium simillimum. The sequence goes on along the minus strand of VBVQ01000863.1, from coordinate 33,099 downwards.
CTGACCTCGGGCGATAAAATGCCTTTCTTTTAACCTTTCCACGATGAATAAATCAGAAGGTGATTGACATGTCGAGGATCGACGAGATTAAAAAATATGTTGCATCGAAAACCGATTGGGGTTTAATGAACTCGATTGAATTATCTCGATGCGCCGTCTCGCTGTCATAGAGACACCCGCGATAGAACCCGCCGATCCGCCATTTTCAGTAGAGAAAAGTAAATGGCAAGTCGCTCACGCAGAAAACAACTGCTCTGCCCATGACCGGCAGATAAAAACTTCGGTATGAATGAAACCCGGGACCATTCACGATTAGATTCTACTGAGTCGAAAGTTGACCTTTAATTGCAAAAACACTAGAATTTTTATCGCTCAAGTAAAAGAATACGTCCATTCGATTTATCACGTGTCCATTCGAAATATGCTTCTACGATATATCTTCTTCGATTTAAGAAATAAAAAAAGGAACTCATGTTGAGACACATGTATTACTCATATTTTGCGTAATAATTGATTAAATGGAAGTAATTAAAAAATTAAAATGGTCAATAAAAAATATATAATAGTAATATATGAATCAGAATAACTTTATCGAATTTACTTTTACTCTTTGTTTTGTATGGTCCCATTTATTTTATCCTACATATTAATTTATGTATAATTTATAGACGCATTCTGTAACTCTTAAGGACAATTCTGTATCGTTACAGTACTGTTGCGCAGATATTATACGTAGTAAAAAAGCTGCGCAATGACACTGTAACGATACAGAATTATCCTTAAAAGTTACAGAATACGCCTATTAGTATGATACTAAAAAAGAAATTCTTCAGACAAAATAGATAAATTTGTAATCATATCGATGAAACTCATAACGATTTGTGAATAAATTAAATCGTGTTTGATCAGAACATTTACATTTGATTTCTAAAGCATCGGAATTAGTCTTATTTGCATAATTAATAAATAAAGAAATAGATTAGTATCTCTATTTCCTAATAAATAAATATCGATATTCGATTTGAAAATGCATCAGAATTTGTATAATATGAATAACAATAAATATTGTCGGGATTATGTAATGGAATCAAAAGAACGTTATCGAAGACTAAGTACTTTCGACTCCTTAAAATCGCGCTATCACAATGATATGAAAATAAAGAAGTAGGTCCTTTTTCAAATGGACAAATATCGTCATGATTGTTATGCTCACAATAAAGTCCTTTATAACTTTTTCAATTCAGTGAATAAAAGGAGATAGCAACTCATATTGATACACCTCAATTTTGTATAAAAATGTGAAATCATTAAATTGTGAGAAAATTAAATAGAAATCAAAGAGTTATAAATAAAAATTACTTGAAATGAGATATAGTATAATTCTATCAAATTTACTTTGAACTCTTATTTTGAATTTTAATTGTCTCATTTGTTTTATCTGCTACTTTATCTGCTACTTTATCTCGTTTTACAGCATTCAAATAATTCGATTTTATGGAAAAAGAAGTTATAATTCTTTATTGTGAATTTATGAACTATACGGAAATAAATGATTAATTTATCAGATATGACTAATAAAGATGTGTAAATTATTCGAATTGAATCAAATAAAATTCTGATTGATACAAATTTGGACTATTCGAAAACTTCTAATCTAGATTTAAATACGACTCATATATACAGTTAATTTTATAAAATCACATTTCCTATTAATAAACAAAACAGTATGATCATGTTAATAGATGCACTCATATTACTTTCCTACATCAAAATATTCTTATTATGTACGTGTTAAAATTCCAGCTATAATTAATAATTATATTATTAAATAAAATTATATTTCAACAATTCGCGATTTGATTTAATTCGATTTGTTTTGATTTTAGTTTTATTAAAATTTGATCGATTCAGTTCAATTTGAATTCGAAAAAGGAAATGCAAATCGATTTGACATAAAAAATTCTCGATTCGTACATCTCTAAAAAGTAACGAGTAAATATTACGCGTCTTATTGTCCGGCAAACTCGCAAGCACGTGCAAGCATTTCATCGTCGTCGATCCACAGGTTTCCGCAGGTACTCGTTTCTCGCTATTATCGAATTCCTGGCCGTCGCCGCCGCGATCGTCGTCGCCGTCGCTCTGTTGGAACCGAGTGTTCTTCCCACTCTTCGACGACGGCGGCGGCGGCGAAGGCGGCGGAGGTGGCGGCGGCAGCGACGTTTCTCTCCGCGGACGCGTAATCCTCGCTTACATCGATAAGAGGAGACCCGAGATGGCCACGGCAGTCGGAGGAGCACGGAATGCCTCCCTTACCCCCATCACGATCCGTTCGTCCAATATATAAGTGAACCAGCGCGCCGATGGAACGTGTACGCCAGAGTCAGTCGGCCGTTTCGTGTTTTCTGCCGTTTCCTTCGTTTATTTTAATAACGCCGCCAGTTACTCCTCGCTCGCGCGCACGTGCCCCCGCGAGGACTCGCGCGCGCGGAACACGGAACGCGACGCGCAACCCCTTTCGGCGCGCCGAGTGCCGCGTGCCGAGCCCGAGCACCAAGATTCTCCGCCATTTTCAGTCCCGGCCTTTCCCTCTTTCGTGTAAAATTCACGCTAAAACACGAGAGGCTCCACGAGAGAGAGAACTAAATAGCGAGCGCGAAACGAAATTTCGTTAACCAAACGGGGGTGCGGGAACTGAATTTCTTAATTCGTAAAGTATAATTATTGCAAGAGGTCCCACGAGGTCACGTGTCCCGTCTCGTTGACCCTCTCCTGAACGTACCTGATTGCAAACAGGTTTTAGAGGTACTAAAGAGAGAGAGAGAGAGAGAGAGAGAGAGTGACGAAAACGAGTGATACGAAATTTCGTTAACACTCCTTGGTATCCGAAGAGAAGAAAAATTCAAGAAGATGAAATCAATGCGGTGGGCGTGCGTGAGTCTCCTCTTGGTTCTAAGTCCAGCAGTGATTGGCGGCACGAGGCCCGAGATTGTCCTGGCGGATGTCCTTACGAAGCCCTTCGTGCCTCGCGAATTTGCCTCCTCGGAGTGCATCCGCGATGGCGAAATTTATCTGAAGGCACTCGAGAGTTACACACCCTGGGCGCTCCAGAGTAAGTAAACTTAATCGACAGATCAAAGAGAAAGAAAGGGAGAAAAGTTACATATGGCCCTTCGAATATGTAATATCGCGTTACAGTCTGATTTTTATTTTGAATATTCACTCGATCCTTTGTCTTTGTCTCGCACTTTACCTTTTTATTTGCTGATTTTTAACAAACGATCGGACGATTAAAGCTAATACGTAGCTTTTAAAGTCTCCAACGTGTTCCTTTGTGCCCGTAATATAATTAAAATATTGAATATTCAATATTCAAATAAATACAAATTAGGAATCGATAAACAGTGTCCTTGTTCTGCGCAAAATTCAGTTATATTTATCATACGAATAGTTCAATTTATTTTGTTTAAGTATTAAGTCGGTGGATAAAACACAACTAACAAATTTCAGCTGTAGTCTTCCTAATTTGGGAGGCAAAGGAAGAGATAAGTCGGACGGAAACTATTAAAGTAATGCAAGAGTTAAGAAGAATGCATTTTAGATGGTTAAATAATGTTTGATTAACGTAACGTCATACTTTAACTTTCCAAAGAAAGTCCGCTGTCCGAAAATCGTAAAATTAAATAATCCTCCTCTCTCGCGTAAAACGCGTCGTTTCACGTGTAATTTGTAATAATTGCGATTTCTTGATCTCTCTGTCTCTCTCTCTCTCTCTCTCTCTCTTTCGATGAGTATAATTCAGATTCTTCGGGGAAAGGACAGCGAGGCGGAAAACATTATATAATCTTTACGTATTGTTTTGTCTGTTATGCACGCAGCGTGCGAGACCACGAAGACGATTGCGATCGCGTTTATTTTTTTCAACGTTTAAACATTCAGCAATTATCGGACATTGCACGCTGCGTGCAATTATCGAGGAAGGTTATCGGGCACTGTAATATTGCGTGTACGATATCGCGCCAGTACACGTGAAATGCATATCGGCAATTACCGGATATCAATCTCTTCGGCTGCCGCATAGATAACGGCGGCGAATCAGAGAGATCGATCGACGTGATAAAACATTTTACATCTCTCTCCTTTTTTTTCTGTTCCCTCGCGCTGCAGCGAGTTCAACGTACCCGACGGAGGACGTGTCGCAGAAGCGTCGCAGAATTTTTTATCTTTTCAGAAATAGCGAGTATAATTTCGAACGTCGCGATCGCAATCGTACATGTTTTCGCCGATCACGGCGATCGATTGCACGCGCGATCTTTCTCTCGAGACTCTGATATCGAAGTCGAATTTACGCACGATCGAAAGAGCCTTGTGTCCATTTTTGCGGGCGAATTATCGTCTCCGTGACACTTGGACTAGCACAGATTAAACGGGTGACATTGATCTGATTGATATTAATAGCGTAATGCCGATCGGTGACAGCATCGGCCGTTACAAGATGTTTAACCCACGCGTCCTCGGCGGCGCGCATATGGATCCCGCTGCTACGGATCACCGCTGCATAGATCACCGGCCGTTTTGCATTATGACAGCTCTTATCTCCGCCGCGATAATTATTTAGTTGACCATGTTTACCGTTTCGTTCTTACGTCAATGCGCAAACGCAACATTCAATGAATATCCATGAATGCCCGGTGCATTTTTGCCCCTTTTGATACCAGCGTCAGATGGATTTCTCCACTGACGGTATCTGGTGCGCGACAGTATTATTATTTCTTTTCATATTAAATATTCCATCGTACATTCCATGTATAAATACACATTTTTATTTGGACGTTATATTTAATTTAAAAAAAAAGAGAGAGAGAGAAGCTAGATTAGCTAATGATTAAAAGTTGAGTAATAAAATAATCGCTTTAATGTAATTTAATTAAGAAAATATATACTTTTACTCGTTTTTATACGACAATTTCATTCTTTTTATAAAGAAGCGAAAAAATAAATTGGTTAACAATTAATAAGTATTTTTCAAAATAATTATTTAGACAAAATATATGCGACACATATAAGAAAATATAATAATTAAATAGTCATCTTGAAACTTTTCTCTTACTTTTTAATTAAAAATAAATTAACAACTAACATGTACATAAATATAAATACATTAATATTTAATACAATAAAGAAAACTTATATAATTTAATAGTAAATTACTAAATCGTTAGCTGATATTGCGTTATTAAATATTATTTCATCAGCTGATCAGCCAAAATAAAAAATAACATCATACGAGACACACCAAAAGGACTGACTTCTTACTAATGTAATTCGCAGGTATTACCAGCTTTGTAGCAGCGTTGTGCAGTTAAGGAAAAGGCAATTAACGTCGTATCGCGCATATATTCGCGCAGAAACAATAATATTGACCGATGTAATTGGTATGTGCGTCGTACGCGCGGGACCAAACTGGGTCAGCGAGATGCATCCACGAGGCCGATGACCGTCCTTGTGTATCAGGGGCCTGCCTCCGATCGATCGATCGTTCGATCGATCTTTTCCTAGCTGGCGCGATTCCTCAATTATTGTTTGCACGACCGTAAGAGTTGAATCAATTGAATCCGTGGGAGGGGAAGAGAGAAAGGAGGGTCTCGTAAGCGCGTTAGGTGACTTCTCTACCTACGAATGTTCGTTTTGGAAACGAACGAACTTTACTACATTAACAGATATCATTGACTCATCACGCTCGTTAGTACGATAAAATACGACCAGGGACGTTGCGTTATCGATTGCCGACGTCGTGCAATTTCTGCATAAGTATGCAGTCGCTATCGCTATCGTTTGAAAATTTAAAATCGAAGGCACAGTTGGTCGACCCGTTTCTGCGACGCGTGTTTCCCGGCATGACTCCCGGATTGACCGATTCTGCGTATCGGCGTCGATATCGGCGACCGATATGCACTTCCGCAGTTAATGCACTCGTGACATTGACGTTGCTCTGCGTCACGGTTCCAAGGAATCACCTTGAGGTCCCATTTCGAACAGAGTAACTCTCACACAGGTTGATGCGCACACAGATGACTAATAATATAAATCATAGAGTATAACGCGCACGCTCGGGAGTTCTCGGCGATTGGATTATCGCCGTCCTCCTAGAATTGAACGTGATCAACGCGCTGCTTGTTCCTCGCCGAGCATATTCCACCGTGGAATTCGATCAGTCATACAGTTTCCTTTTTCGTAAGAAAATTATAAAGTTTCTTTCAAGTCTGCTCGTCTCACACGCCATTAGGGAACAATGAGGAAGAATATCAAAGTAAAGGCCACAATCGGTGAATCTTAATTCCGGAATTAATTCTGGGAAGAGAAAAAGCGAAAAACGCTTATAATTAAAATAATTATTCGCCTCGACAATTTAAAAGATTTTTAAAAAGTTTTATAATCAACAAACTATAATTAGAACTGTATTCTTTATATTTTCCTACATTTTTAGATTCATATTTGTGTCAATAATATATTATATATAATATATTGAAATAAATCACAAGAACGACAGTTTATATCCGCAACTGAGGAATGAACATTTGATAAAGATTTTAAAGATCATTAATTGATTCTCTATCAGCTGAATCATTATCAGTTCATTATCAGTGATCATTAGTCTCTTGATTTAGCCCGTGGTAATGATTCCGGATATTCGAAGGGTAATGTGAAAAAATGATGCTGGTTAATTGTGGTGTGGATTGAGGACAGAAGAACACCTTGACGCATTGGCTACACCTGTTTCAACCGGTTTCAGAATGTGTTTATTATAAAACGAAGCCCCGAGAGAGGAAGGGCGCAATTGTTAAATGTCAAAGCCGGAATGCCATAAATGTCCGGAAAAAATGCAACAATAAGATGCATCGATAACAGATTCGTAGTCTACGAGCAAAGCGGTGTTACCGCAGAGACGAGGGAACTCCTTTTCTCGCCGAAGTTTTGGCGATCAATCCCGCGTTTTTTTTTTACAGTATTTTAATCAAGCGTGGTACGATAATATAAATATATGTTTGACTTTTCTTAAACGTCCTCCGGAAATTCTAAAATATAAAATATATAAGTTACTGCGGGAGAGAGCCCTAACAATGACTCTTCATTCGAGATCTGAAAGGCGCTCGCGCGTTGAAATTTATTAAACAGAGATTCTTTGTCGTTTCAGTGTTCGATGCCTCGGTTAAAATACCGTCGGGCGTGATCACCGGCAATTACAAACAGCTTGGAAATTTTGACGAATGTTTGCGAGTGAAGAACGGACATGGATTCGTCGGACAGGCTTGCAACGCGGCGGTGCAATTCGAGATCGTCGCGGACAACAGTACACAACAGCGCGAATTGGATTTGGGAGACCTGCTCGTGAACGTCGCTATCGCGTCGGTGAGTTCGCAATTATTGCGTTATTGTAATTACTATCGTTCAGCATGCAACAATTCACAACACTAAGCGAACATATGTAAGTTTAGTCCGGCTTACATCTATCATCCGGACATGTAAATAAATTGGAGAACGAAGAACAATCAAGTAAGAGTAAGAATAAGAATAAATATTATTCCTCATTTTTAAACTTATATTTTTAATTTAAATAATATGAGGCTTTATTTATTCGCGTTTATATGATACTAATACAGATGAATAAAATAGAATAAAATAGAATTTTATTTACTCAATAAATATTTTATGAAAGACGATAGCACACAAATTTTCAGAATATCTTTAAACAATAAAATACATTAATAATAAAAAACATGAGAATAGGTTTACGCTGCTTGGAGGACTAAACGTAAAATATCTTGTGGCGTAGAATACAACGAAATGGACTTCCGGCAACTCGGTCGTATACGAGTGGATGTTTTGCGTTCCGTCCACCTGCAATCATACGGAGATACAGGAGGCTCTCGAGCTCGCGCTCGATCCATTGAAAGTCGAAGGGCGTGTAGACATGACTATTAATGTTCCTAAGGAATCGTGTCACACCGTGGAGACTGTTCGGACAACGTGGGACGTTGCCGATTGGTGTTACACGTAAATAACACTCTCTAATTATCTATAATTATATAAACATTTATTTCTTTGCAACAGCATGTCTAATTATAACGTTCGAAAATTTCAGATCGATTCTTATGCTGTTCGCATTGATCATTATAGCCAGTACAGGGTACGATATTGCGATGCAACGGCGAGCTAGCGCATCGGAATCGAGAGGTAGGAGATAAAAATATGAAAGCATATTTATCCTTCAGTTTTAATCCTTCAATTATTTTTCTTACATTTTATGTGACAAAGTTAGTAAATTTAAGTTAATTGTTAAGTTAATCACTGAGTTTTGCAAAATTAATTATACTGACTATTAAGAAAAAAAAAGTCAATGAGATTAACTTTAAAACTTAAATAATGTTAATTTTTGATTATCAATAAAATTTTTATGCACACTATATGCTATATTGTTTATATTATTAATCTACATTGGATGTTTCTTGCATATAAATATTGCGTTTCTTTTTTAAATAACGGCAATGTCATCCGGGAAGCCGGAACTAATAGAAATAATGATCCTGATAATTTCTCGCATAGGTATTTTTACGGCATTTTCTTTGTACAAGAATGGAAAAGAACTGTTGCGGACTAATAGACATCGGGAATCTATCCGCTGCCTAGACGGTCTGCGTTTCATCAGCATATGCTGGATCATTTACGGTCATACTTATTACATGGAGGCCGTTAGTGTCAAAATAGATCTCACGCATATTCCACATGTGAGTTATACAATTTTAGTTTTATACATACATGAATTTACATGAGAATTAACTAGGAATACACTATGTTTCCTTATATATTTGCGATTTATTAAATTTATCCTTCGCATTATGAATACAATTAAAACTCACGTTGTTCTCTCCTAATTCTCAAAATTCTGCGTCTCGATTGTAAAATTATTCTTATCCTCAAAAAGATGCATTACGATTGGAACAACATGCTGGTGCTTAACGGCAATATCGTCACGGATACCTTCTTTCTTCTGAGTGGGTTTCTACTTGCTTACACGGAACTATCGAAGAAAGAACGGACCTTAAATTGGCGTTTCAATGTGATAGGACTTTATATTCATCGTTATGTAAGGTACGTAGAAAAAGTCGAGATATCACATAAATTAATTGTCACAAATCTTATATCTCATTCAATAAATAACAAAACGTCCTTTTTTTGTAATGTTGATTGTTGATTTAATATAATATAATAAACAAATTATAAAAATATGCTTGCAAAATGGCAGTAAATTCAATCAGAATTTTGCATCTGACAAAACTGATATTTGTGTTCTCGTTAGGCTTCTTTTACTCGCAAAATGCTGTTCATAAAATAAAAAATATATTAAAATTTACTAACATATTCTAACAGCAAATAAATATTAAAAATTGAGCAAAAATTTATGGCGCAATACAATAGCAAATTGGTAGTAAATATCGAACAGAACTTGCCGTTACGTAACTCGATATGTTATTCGATATGGTCTTTTTAAATACCTTTAAATATCTTTAAGTATTACTTTCAATATACTACATTTAAAAGTATTTAAAAAGGCACTTTAAATAAACGCGCCATTTTATCTTTAAACACCTTTATCTTTAATTACCTTTTAAAAATACTTTAAAATATTATCTTAAGTATACTATATTTAGAGGTATTTAAAAAGGCATATCAAATGAACGAGCTATGTTATAGTAAGTTTCGCTTAGTATTTGAAACTAAATAACTTTTTATGTAATGATATATTCAAGATTAATATATTTTTTTATATCTAAGGTGTAATGTAAATGTATTATAGTGTACACGATGTTAAAAATATTGTATTTAATTTTTACTAAATATCAATGTTTAAAAGCTGTAATAATTAGCCCCAATCTCTCCTGTATGTAGGAGCTGAATTGATTTTTCTCTCGATTCCTAACAATTTAATTTTCCAACATATTCCAATATATTTACATCTACAAATTATTACTCGTCGATATCATATGCATGTAGTATTAAAAAAAATTATAATTTATAAGTTTTCTTTTCATAATAATTTTTTGAGATTTATTTAAAGAAATTATTTGACATTTACCCTCTTTTTTATATATATTTTTTATTTCTTCGAATAATTGATTATTTCTCTTTTTATTAGATTAACACCAGCCTACGCAATGATGATTGGTTTATATGCCACTCTGTTCTACAAATTCGGTACAGGCCCACATTGGGACATCTGGGTCGGTTCTAACAAAAATTTCTGTCGTGAAAATTGGTGGACCAATTTGCTCTATATTAACAACTATGTCAACGTACCGAACATGGTAAACTAGCGTTTTTTAATTTATTCCGTTATACTCTTGTATATTTTTACATACTATTTACTGTAATTAAATCGCTCATTTGCTGCAATAATAACATAACTCAAAAAACAAAATTTTTCAAAAAAACAAGTTTGAATATTTTGAATCATTAAAATTTTGTAATATTATTTTAAACACGTTTTTGATGTAATAACTGATTGTACAAAATTAAAATATGTAGCTATGTATTATTAACTCTTCATTCAGTATATTAAATTCTTTTGCAAGCAACTAAAAAACAGATAAATTTTGAGTTATGTTATTGTAATAAATACTATACAAAATATTCAGCAATCATGTATTAAACGTGTAGTTAATAATTATTTTGTGTGTAGAGCAAACGTAGACATGATATCTTGAAATCTATACGAATGCTGCACATCCTTTTCATTTTGTAATATTCTTATTTTATTTTTTATTTCTCTTTAATTTGAATTTATTAAATTTACCTATTAAATGCTGTTTCATTCAATGTTTTTGAAATTTTTTCAATTTGCGTACTTTTACAAAGATATCACTCTTTTCTTATGTTTGCTTCTAGTGCATGTCCCAATCCTGGTATCTATCGACCGACATGCAGTTTGTTTGGCTGTCGCCATTTATACTGTATCCTATGCTCAAGTTTAGAAGTCTGTACTTAGCCATTGTTTTAGCCGTCTTCTTGTTTCTTTCGGTCCTAGTGCCCTTCGTTACAACTTATACTCTCCAACTAACGGGCACCATGCTCTATTATAAGGAGTGAGTGTAAAATTTTAACTGCGCTTTTGCTTAAAAAAAATTTTATTAAAAGTTTTAATTTGAATATTGTAAAAAATTTATCTCTCTAAAATCTAAATCCAAATGTAAAAATCTTATTTAATTTGATCGAGTTTTACACGATATTCTTTCAATTATCTAATTTTAATTAATTTTTTATTTAGTTTAATATTTAAATGTTATTATTAGAAATATCTTGATGTAGATCCATTCTGTGGGTCCTTTTGTCTCGTGCATGTCTTTGAGAATTAATTATTAAGCAACTATGAAAGATCGTGCAAGATTACTTCATTTTAAGTGATGTTTATTTCTATGGAAATTGCAAGGAAATTGCACGAAATTTTATGATTGCCGGATTTTAGTAATTTCGTGATCTCAACAGGATGTTGTATTTTGTAGACAGGAGGATTTAACCCAGGTTTATCTGGAGATCTATATAAAGACGTACAATAGGTTTGGACCGTACGTCATTGGATTAGGCCTTGGATACTTGTTATATAAATCGCGATCTAGCAAAGTCAAGTTACATACTGTAAGTATATTTATATACAATTATGTTTAATGCTATCATGCTTATTTTATTTAATATTAATCGTCTTCTTTTGATATTTAATCACAGAACTCTAATATTTATTTTATAACACTCGAGAAAATTAAACTAATTAAAACCAAAATATTTTCCACAAGTCTGATAAAAATTTTTTCTATTTGTATTCTGTATTAATATCCTTATAAATAATATACATATTTAAATGCCTTAAATTTGAAGAGATCATAAAATAAATTTCTGTAATATGTATAAAACACTTTTATAAATCGCAGTGGTATGTAATTCTCGGCTGGCTTGTTGCAATTACGGCTGGTCTCTCGGTGATTTTCGGGCCGCGAGGCATGTATTTCGACACTCACGTATATAACAGGCTGGAGGCAAGCTTCTACGCCGGTTTTCATCGTCAGGTCTTTGTACTCTCGATCTCCTGGATCATCTTCTGCTGTATGCACGGTTACGCAGGTAATGATTGCACGCGCTCGCGAGGTGATTACTAAACCGGATTACGTCAATGCCAGACTCTAAAAGTAATCATTTCAAGGTTACATCAATTATTTACTTTCTTGGCGTGTGTGGATACCGTTCAGCAAATTGACCTACTGTGCTTATCTCTCTCATTATCTGTTCATACTATCACACGTCGGAGCCGTCCGAACTTCTGGCAGTTTATCACAGATGAACGTAGTGAGTAAAAAAATATAAAAATGTTCTTAAAATATCATGGTTAAAACAATAGCTGATGCATCGATGACTGACCGCGGTTAAGCAATATTACAAAATCGTAAAAATAAAACTTGCAGCGTTATTTCTTCATATAAAAAAACTATTCAATCGTAATAATATTTATTTACGATTTAGTTTTAGTGAAAATGTGTAAATTTTCAAAGTCTATTGTCGACATTGCATTGCTGCATTTTATTTTTAACAGATTTTATATAAATATATACATAACCAATATTAATTTTCTTATCTTACGTGCGCGATATTACATGAATTAAATTAAGACACAAATGTAATTAAGAATAGGCATAACGATAAATAATGTCTCCCTTTTATCAGATACGCACATTCTTGGCCAACTTAGTATTTACGATAATGGTATCCGCGCTTTGGAGCCTATGCTTCGAGATGCCCTTCATGACCATCGACAGGATCCTTTTTTCTGGACGCAAACAAAGCTTGTCGAAGCACTCGAAGGCTTACGACTCCACAGCATCCGGGAAAGAGATTTACCAATCAAAGGAATCTTCGATTATGTACGACAATCCTGGAGAAAGCAACGTTACCCACTACGATCTGATTGGTAAAAGAAATCGCGAGAATGACACAGAATACATCAACGATGAGGCAGGTAGAAGTATCGATAAAATATATTATATCAAGCCTATCAAACATGACGAGACATGGTCGGCAGTGAATTCTGATAATAGGAGATCCGATTATATCAACGTTGATCTTTGCGACATTTTCAACAAGTGCGGACGACCGAGAGCAAGTTTGAATGGGAAAGAATCAGAATCGATCAATAGTAATCCCGCTCAAAGAGCAAAACCAAATCAAACCTTGAAAGATAGTGGTTAAAAAAATCGATTGGATTTTATCTAGTCTAGTAGTTATTAATAATCTATTAAGTATTAAAAATTATTATTAATTATTCTGTAAATAGTTATTTTATGAGATAAATTGCGATAATAATATTTACAGAAAAATCTATTTTTTAATAAAAGAGAAATAGAATAAGAATAAAAGTGATATAATAATCGGGAAAGAAAAAGTAGACAAAGAAGCGAGATTTTGTTATACGTATATATGTATATTATTATACGTATTATATAGTCTACAATAAACTAGAAATATCGATAGATGTGTATTTGCGATAACGTTCGCTAGACAGAGAATTAAAATCGTAATTATATTTTAATTTTAATAATATATAAGAGAACTATTTTTTTATTTGATCGATTTTTTATTTTATTGATAGTAATTATTAATTGTGATAAAAAGATGATGTGTTATTATTAATAAATATACATTAAATTATGTATATTATGGAAAATGTTAACGCACAAAGAGAATATATACAATTACATAAAGCGTCGTCGATTTATCGGTGCGAGTTGCAGTATTAATCGAAAAAGTTAGAAATAAAAAATAAATTTTACTTCACATTAAAAGAATATTTTAAGGATTATTTAAAATAATATAGATTTATTCTTTTTAAATTATAATATTTATAATAAGAAACAGATTCCTATTTTCTCTCCAACTCTCACGAGCTTCTTTCCTTCAAATTATTTTGGCACTTTGATGTAATTATATACTTTTTAAAGAGCGTAACAATTTTAGAAAAATATTACTTCTTCGTTCATTTCGCGCGTAAATTGTTTGCTTAGGTAAAAAATATTAATTGTTAATTATTTGCTAATATAAAATTTCAGCATCTTGATGAAATCTGTTCACGAGTGCCGCTTTGTATTGATCCGACAAATCAATTCTGAAGTAAAAATCATTACCAATAACCCGTGTCGTTGTTTATTTAGGCTTACTTTACCTCTCACATTTCCCTTCGTTCACACGTATTGTACTCTTTGAGAGAGCGAGCGACCTATCCGAACGTATCCGAGCGTGGCTTGACGGTCTGACAGTAAGCCGAGAAAACAATGCGGAGTCTGTGCATCTATAGAAGTAATCGATACCGCGACTCAATTGAGATGAGACGAGAAGAAGAAAAAACTTATCTGTTATACATTTATCTCTGCTGCTCGACATGAGGACAGTCTTAGAAACCAACGGATATAAAATCGCGATTAAGTGATTAAATAAAGGAAAGAGAAAACAGTTACAGTACGTGAAAATTTTATGGCATCATTAGTCGGCGAAGGGTTGATGCAACACATGCGAAAAACACCCCGGGGACGCATTTTGCTACCGTGGGAAAAAGAAGTGCGAATTTTTAAAAAACGTTCAATACGCAGTTAAATTCAATTTCACATCAGTGTATAAAAGTTTCTTGAGGTTATTTAATATCAATTAATTAATATCGATTAATAACATTTTATCCGGCATCTATTTTTTTTATTTCAAAAGCCAAAAATTATGAGTTTAAAATTTGAATGCGTATTGAAAAAATCTATAATAAACTTATTCCTTAATTAAAAATTGATTATAACTAAATTATGTTAATA
>VBVQ01000863.1:0-18198 GCA_011636635.1 Tetramorium simillimum | reverse complement strand
ATAATAAACAGTATTTTAAAATGTGTACCTTATCGAAAATAAAATCTGATTCTATTCTATTTCTATTCCATTTCTCATTATATTTTAATTATTATTCAAAATTCATTTAATTCGACTAATAACATTTTTTCTTCAAGAATTATTTGAATCCAATTGGCTTAGTTAACAATTACCAAAAAATTTCGTCACTTTGAGTGATACAATTAATTCAGCCAACAAAATTTGTCCGTAAAACTTTTTGCTTAATTGACTAATATAATTTGTAACTAATATGATCTGGTTAAATTTATCTGACATCAAAGGATGTTTTTCTTGTTGCTGAACATTTACTCCCTCGTTAAAGGGTTTAACGCTAAAGCGATCGCAATCAGTCGGATTGCACATTTGCTGGCAGAGGCGCGTTCACATCTGAATGCATTTCATAATTGCGGAAGAATCGGTGGCGTGTTGCGTACATATGAGGGGGCTTGTGCCAACCACGGGGCACGGAGTACGGTAGCGAAATGCATTGCCCCATGGTGGCACCCCGTGGCGACGAACAGAAGGAATAGATTTCATCCGGATCGTCATCCTCGGGATAGCAAGTGGTCGACATCTGCGTGACCGTCGTCTCTCCGCAATGAAAATGTAACTGCGACTGTTGCTGCTAGGGAGAGAGGTATTTGTCTATTCTTTCCCGCGCCCTTTTTCCCTCGTTCACTCTTTTTTTTCCACGCATTATTAGCATGCACAATGAGACCCATAAATGAATCGGCGAGAGAGCCCTGTGGTCCCGCGATGGATAGTATATTTAGATAAATAGTATGTTATAGGCGCGTGCTCTTGATTTATCGTAATTAAGCTACAGTAAAGTGGGGTAGATTTCAGTCTGTCTTTATGATTTCCGTTTCGAAGAAATGGATAAAAATTGTGTTACAGGAATATTATAAAAATTTACGTAATTTTTATAATATTTATGAATTATATTCACACAAATCATAAACTTTCAATTTAGTTCTATAATTTCCTGTAATATAATCCTATTAATAAAATCTTGGTTGTCTTAACTTGAGTCAAAGATCCATTAGCCAGATCGCTTGTAAAAGAAACGGTTCAGTCAGCTTGCTTGAAAAGTCGTGCAAGTTCGAGCGGAACGAAAGCGGAAGAGACTACGAGCGTCGCGACTCGCTTCCGTCGCGCGTTCTCCAATTTCGACAACACGAGGCCGCTCCGTCGGAACCTGTACGAAACGGATCGCTCGGGGCAAAATAGCTTCGGCGACTTGGCGCCGACCTCCCCGGACGACTTGCGTCCCAGTGATCACCGTGAGAAGAGGGTGCCGAAGGACGTTCCTTTTCGGCGACGTCGAGCAGAGCACGCGTCGCACGCTGCCATCGCGCCATGCAATAAAATGTAACCAGAGGCGCTAAGACAATAGAGTCAGGAAAGTCTCTGTGGTTCCTTAAATGTTTTCTCGGCACGCGGCGCAAGATGCAAGGAGAGTGTATCCTGGCGAAGGATATCTGGCGCGCACGTGGAGCAGCTTTTCTATCTCCCTCGAGTTTCGATACTCGCGAGATTTTTTTAATAACTTTTGTTGAGAATAATAATCTTGCGACAGATACTACCTTTAGCGATTGAACTACGGATGAAATTTTTCTTTCGATCAAGAGATGTTTACTTATTTTAAAGAATTAAAAAAATATATATATAATATATTTATTTTGGCAATTTTATTTTATATAATTTTATATATTTTATTTTATATAATTTTCTTTTTAATGCATTATAAATTATTATACAAATGATAATAGTCGTTTTTCGTTGCATTTGTCTCTGTATTTTTACCTTTCTTTAATCTTTCAGAATTGTTTTTTTTTTTAATTAAATTTCTTTTTTTCTTTTTTTTTTTAGTTTTGTAAATCACAAGTATTAGGACATAAAATAATAACAATTATTTAATTTTGACTTTTATGCATGCAAAATTTTAGATTGTCGTGAAGACTGACATGGAGGGACAAATCGGTACTTGGCGCGTGAAATACGATGAGTGGCGCCTATAAAAAGGCACTCAAGTGGTTGCATATGAGAGCGAAGCTTTGCGGCTAACTACGTCAACGATTGTCCTCGCCTTCGTTCGAATGTCGAAGGAACTCGTAAATCGTAAATGCACAGAAAGAACGAGCGAAAGATTCGGCAAAGACGGTATGCCATTGGCGCCAGAAAAAAATCTAGTCTCACCACGAAAGCGATATATCTCACTTTCCGCGTTATCTTTTCCTACTGATTCTTTCGCCTTCTCGGCATCGATGCAGTTTGCATTTGTGCAGTTACCGTAAGAATTAAAGTTAAATGTATGTATAATATGCACTATCTAAAATATTTTGAATAACTTGAGAAATTAACCGAGAAAAATTTTTTTAATAATAAAATTAAGTAATTTTTACAAAATAATTTATACAAAAATTTTCTGACCTTTTACTTAATTTTACTTTTCATTTATTAAAGTAGACTAAGTTGATATTAATTTTTTTACATAAAAACTTCCAAGTGTTATTAAATTTACCCAGAAAATTTATATCTACTTCTCAGTAATGATACAATAAAAAGGTTCCTCTGGTTTATCATTACACAAAGTAAGTGATACAATGAGAAATAAAGTAACCTGAATCAAAATAACATACAAGATAGAATAAATTCAAATATCAAGCACAATATTTAAAATTTCAAGTTATTATATCAGAAGATGATGCGAAATAAAATCGTGGAGCAAAAGAAAACTTATCATAATTTAAGAAATAAAAAACTTCTTTCCAGGAAATCGTAAAAAGCACGGAGAAGCAAGTACAAAAACGAATAAAATTTCAACCGAAGAAGACTTCGCGTATTGGTCAGTGGAAAAATATAAGTATCGGGTTACATGTAAGGGATACGAGTGATCGACGCCCACTGGTACAGTGATCTCGAGTAATATGAAACGAGGGCGTAACTGACAAGTATTTCTTCATTCGAGTGTATTCGTCGTGTCTTCTTTGATTATATCTGTCTTCGTTATTTTTAAGGCCGCGATGTAAATAATTATTGCGCATAATCCAATGGGTGACGTTATCGAAATAGTGAATCAAGCGTGTCCCTCTAACTTCGCAAATGACAAATGAAATTAGAGTGACGATCATAATAAAGTGATAACAAACCCTAGTCTATTAAATTTTAAATTGATTAAATTAATATAATAATATATTAAAGAATGTGAAAGTTGCTATCAAAACCGTTAAAAATGATCCGTGAATTTTTCTCCTGTTGTTTTGCAATAAATACACAATAACAGCGCGAGATTTTTTTATACTTTAATTCGATCCTCTGACGATGTGTCGACAGTAACGGATCGTGACAAGAATTGACTTTTTGCGAGTGCAAGTAACGCCAGCCTGGGAAAAGGACAGATAAAGCCACTTAAGTAAGCGGGGTTTCAACTTGGCTTTATTCCGAGGCAGTGACCGGCGTTATTTTCGGTTCGTTTTGGCGCTAATTACAACACTCGTGGAATGAACCTTTTATCGCGGGATGCTCGAGAGAAGTGCACCCCGCCAACACTTCAAGTCCGAGACGAACGTGTCTTAGAGATTTCGAAATTAAAATTACACTCGTAAAAGTTCGACGAATTCTATCTCGCGAGAGGATCTGCCCGCTGCATTTCGTGGAAAGCTTCCACGATGAATCATCGTCCGCCGATCCAATTTGATGATCGAAAACGACCGTCCCGCTCGATCTGTGCTGATAAAATTAGTTCACCATTCTGTGCTGCGTTTCTTCCCAAAAACAGGTTTCATTGACTCTTAATATCAACAACGATCTTCCATTGTATTGGATCTATATCTCGCAAAGGGACCATGAGCCTCGCTGAGAAAGACATGTGGTTTGTAACTTAAATAATCTCAAAAATATTTTTATAGTATTAAAAAATAGTATTTGTTATTTTGAAAATATTATTACATTAGATTTTAACAAAAGATTAATCAAATACTACACTTTGTGATCTGCGTTAGCGGTTACACGTCTTAAAATAGTCAATGTGTTCGATTAAATTTCGGGAGGCGCGTTTAGAACATCTTTTGAAGTACACCTAAGCATGAATGAAATTCGTGACAGGATATAGTAAGCAAATTCAAGAAACTAGCTTGCCTTAACGAGCGCAACGGAGACTTATGATATACAAGGAACACGTGTACGACGCGGGCATGCTTATATTTTCCGGTAGCGTCACCGGAACACAAAGTTCCGAGATTTGGAATGAATGTATCGCGCCACGGAATCGGACGCGATGTTTTTAATAAAATTTCTCTACCAGAAATTATTGAATCTCTTTAAATTTCTATAGTCCTTTATCAGTATTAATATTCATTGGTATTAATTAATCAGCGATAATATCCAGTCTTTCCACATTCTTAAATATCTATTTGTATTTTACACAAATCGCATCAATCTATCTGTTAATAAATATTATATGTGAAGAAAGAGTGTCTTCCCAAATTTCTGATTATTAATCCTCAGGATTCTCCTCACAATTTTGAATTTCCTCGATTTCGTCGAAAACCTCAATACTTTATTGGAGACATCTAAATGAGAATGGAGCAGCGACTCATTTGTGGATACTGCTTCGTAACTGTTTCCTTTCCGTTGGAATCTTATTCCCGCCATAAAACCCTGAATCCTGTCTAACAGCGTCCGCGGTCGCGCAGCAAGCCGCAATCGTCATTTAATTATGATATTTCGAGACGAGATCTCGCCCGCCTTCCCATTTCTCGAGGGAGGCTAAATATCGGGAAAAATATCAGATAGATGGTCGAGAGATCGCTGTTTATACAATTTTCGTCAAAGAAAATTAGGTAGACACGGACCACTGATGATGGGCCACACACGAACCAGTCCAAGCTCGCGTTCGTGTCGCGCAATCTTGCAGATGGTATATCTAGGCTTGTAAAATAGATGACGGTCGATTATTAATTTCTTCCCTTGCTGGATGACAAATTAGCTTCGTTTTGACGAACGACTGCGTCGAAATCTCGGTCTCTTCAGAGACTTCTACAAAGAAACTAGCATTATTTCATCGAAACATTTTTCAATAATAACTTCTAAAATACGTCTTAAATCAAACAGCTTAATCATTATTAATTGCCGCATTGTTACTGATTAGAATATTAGTTCTAAATAACTTTGCTCTTTAACCGTTATTTGTGTAAAATATACCCCAAGTTTAGAAATCCAGTAAACTCACAGATTAAAACGTTTTTATCGATCGAATGCTGTACAAATTATTTCACAATTAAAGAACTTTTGCGCTTATCTTGATCTAGAAAATATATAGAATATTACCAGTCATTTAATTGTAAATTATTAAGGAGAACAATGAAACTTGAGATGTAACATAATGGACATAATACACTCCACGTGACTAATAACGTTAAAAAAAAATCATTTAAGAAACGTAAGATTAAAATTCGAATGTACATGATATTATAACGAAGAACAATACAATATCATTTCTCGTCAATTTGAAGCTGTTTGTATAAACATTGAATTAATTATCATATGCAACTTGCTACGTAATTCATTAGCGGAATTATTTCCCGTTTTACATTATTGGTTAAATAATTTAGTTCCAGATTTTAAATCACCTCGGTAGACTAAAGATCACTATTTTCAATTTTCCAAGTCGGAAGAGTTACGTTCGCGTTCGGGGGCCGTCTTTGTCGTTTCTATAGAAGCTCCATTAATACTCGGTAACGCAATAAACTATATTTAGGGGGCGGCATGGCGTACACGTAGTATGATTTGATATCTCGTGAAACACCACATGGCCCCTCTGAATTTCTCTTTTCCTCTCGCTCACTCTTCCTCGCTCGTTTTCCGCCCCCGCTCCGTCGCTCTGCTACCTCTTTTCCGTCTCATCTCCCCCTTTTCCACCTTGAAAACCTCGCCGTTTGCCGCCGTTTGACTCGTTCGCTGATCGCTTAATCTTCTAATTCATATCGACCTTTTGCAGTCGAGAAAGTCAGGCTTCAATAGTATCGTCTTACGTGCGTGACGAAATAAAGTATGACGAAACTAATTTTGTCGAAATCAACCGCACTCATTATAGGTTGTCTAAACGATAGTCGAGAAAGTTTTTGAGCAATTACGAAATTTTACGTAAAACAAAAACGTAAGCTTTATTTAAACTTCTATGTTTAAGTTTTACTATAAGGTTTGAAATGATAGGGAACACATGATATCGATATAAATATTATTATAATTACTAAATAAATGATAACATCTCGAAATTTGTGATCTGGGTTTTCTAAAGAGAAGCGCTTGCTATTTTCTTATAAAACAAATGAAACAATAGATGATAAGACGACATATTTAAGTAACTTATAAATAAATTCATGGTTAGTCATTTCCTTCTCGTTTCTTCCGAAGTATGAAGAATTTTAGTGATTCGACACGAGGTGCGACGCTAAGAAAGAAAAAAGAGGGATAAACGGAAAGAGGAACCACGTGTCATCGATGGGAAAATAAATAAATTCCGCTAGCTGTGTAACGATACAGCGCAGAACACCGTGGCCTACCTCCTTGTTTACGTCACGTCGCTCTTTTCCGAAAGAAATGGCCTACTTAACGACGGAAATAATAATTACTGAACGTGTCGACGTTCAATGCACGGCCCGGAAGTCCTTGCGCCACGAGACTGGCACGCGTCCTTTGTGTATTCGTCTTCTAAACATTCTATTCGTCCGATATGTATTTTGCCAAGTTACATACATGTATATTTTGAAAAAATAAAAAAAAGAATAAAACAATTTTAACATTAAAAAAATTCATAAACTGATCAACTGAGATATTAATTCGAATAATTTTTATGTTCTTTTATACGTGAAATCATCTGTGTTCACCAATTTGTACTTTTTAGCACGAATTAAATAATTATATATATGTTAATATTTATAATATACATTTGTTATATGTAAAAAAAATGTACATAATTGGTGTATGATACACACATATTATCTGCTATAATTACATAATTGATTTTGAGAACCTTTTGTAAGCGATGCCTTAGGCGCAAAAACCGAGGGTGATCTACCCTTGGGTATCTGTTACTTGACGCCACCGGAGTATAAAGGCGGCTGACGACGGGGTGTAGGAATACAGCGGTGACGCCGGTCGCTTTTGCAATGATGGGACGCAATCCAGAACACCTTCTAATCGCCTCTAATCGCTTCTACCCCGCGCTGTGGGAAACCGCAGGACACCCGGTATGAATACACTCGAGTTCTTTTCAGTTCGGCCGGTGAACACTCGAAGTTTCATTTCGGAAGATGCAACTGAATTAAACCCCGTTTGAATTCCTTTCAACGATTATATTGTGATTATAAGTATTATATTGATTAAATTTTTTAACATTATTTTTAATTATAAATGACAATCACATTTCTGTCAAAATAGAAAATAGAACCTCTAAATCTAATGTATCCATGCAATAATTTTAAAATTATAATTCAATTGATTAACTGAAAATAAAGTTCCTTTTGTATTCCTTTTGTATATAAATTAAGTTGTGAGATCGTAATATAATATAAATTTTTCTTTATCTCTCAAAAATTTAACAAAATTTAATGTCGATTTGCCACTGCAAAACGACAGCAAATGTTAAAACAACTCAGAGAATAGAAACAAGCGACGCCGGAAACCAGGGGCCAGGGGTGAGGGAAGTGGGCTTGCTCACGACGAAGCGATTCACCCTCGCCAGATCTCCACGCACTTCTCATCTCCGCTATCACGATTATTACTTAATAGATATCGCAAGGAGCCAGACGTAGGGAAGACCCTTATTATCGCACGTTATCCCGCTACTCGTTCCTTCCTTCCTTCCAACTACCGAGTCCTGCGCACATCTCACATCGAATGGTAGCACCAGGATTCCTGGTTGGTCTAAGCCCGCCCAACCATTGGTAAAGGGCTGCCTGTTGGCCAAAAGAAACTCACAAGAGGGGAGAAAATTTGGGATATGTCGGTATCACACTTACGTGCGAGTTTGCTGATTGCATTAATAATAATTAAATTTTAAGATTGAGAGAGCTTTCATAAATGTTGCTTTAGATTGGATAAATTTTACTTCTTAAAAAAATCATTATAGTGAATATATTGATTTAACATAACGATACTTTTCTTTGTTAGAAAATAAATTTTTATTTGGTATTTAAGCCAAGACTGTATTATGATAGACAACCAAATAAATAGAAGATGTGCCGGATAATAAGTCCAAGTTTGAATCCTGATTGGAGTAATATTTTTCGCAACATATTCTTTATGAAAGGGTGAATTTTAAAAGATACGTATTAATATCTGTATTATTGATTATAAATTGATTTTATATAAAATTAATTGATTTAATACCAATTTAATTATATCTTGATTCTGTTCTATCTTTAGAGTTTCAAGTAATAATAGTAACGGCGCGTAGTTTTGCTAAGCGAAGAATGTACATAAATTCACACGAAAAATATTATTAGGCACAAAAATTCCAGCTTGAACAATTGACACATCTCCTATTTATTTGATTGTTTATTTAACATCTTTATCACATAATTCACTTGTTAACTTACAATCTTTCCTAATTTAATATATTTTTATTATGTTATACGTTGATCGGCTATGTTTATGAGAAATCTTGTAATTTCTATCTAACGTTATTCTAACTACATGAATACGACGTATCCACCATTACAATGAAAATTGGAATTGACTTTTGGCTGATGCCAAACGACTTTGCGATTAGTTCAACGATTATCAGCGCTGGCAGATAATCGTCGCTTCTTGAAGGCGCCTATGTCGCGATAAAAGTGGTTCACAAGGAAAGCAATCGCGGTCGCTTGGCATCAAAGAGAAAAATTAGTCGTCCTATAAGTGCTTCTTTAATCGCGGCATTTCCTTTTGACAGTGAACCACTACTATCGGCTCAGTCAAGGAGCTTCTGCGGCATTTGCCGACGGACTGGCAGCCGACCACTCGACCAATCACTTTCACTGATATCTGCCACAAGAGACCGAAAAAAAAAACGGAAGAGTATGGATTATAGATTATAGAGGAATGCCGGAAAAAGGGCAATGGAATTTTTTCGTGAATAGTTATAATCCTTTCTTAGCTAATGATCATTATGGTGAATGAGATAAAATTCGACGTTCTTAACATACATTTATCGCCTATATGATTAAGTTTAAATTTCGTCTCGATTGGCGTTATAATATAAATTTGGTATCAATTTGGAAACAATTTTGGATACAAATAAATTTGTATCAAAATAAGTGGATAAAAATTAAGATTAAAAATAGATCTTTATTAGATGTTGCGAAAAGATATTCTGAAAATTATCTGAGAGAAGACAACTACTTAGGTTAATAATACAATTTTATAAAAATCTTTTATAAAATTTTAGATCAATTAATACTTATTTTTTCATTATAACTTTTCGTTTAATTAGAGAAGTTTGACAACTCTAATTTACGACTAGATGATTAGAAATAATTATTTGGCTATTATATATTGGCGTCTGGTTTCTCTCGAAAATAAAACCAGACACGCTCACTTTTATCACGGATAATGTATTCACTTTTTTAATCATTCTCTATAAATGATTCAATCTCGTATCGTACAAATAGTCACACTCAAAACATATCATCTCTCATAATTTTTTAAAAATAAATTTTTATTATTGAATGTATTCTAACAAAAGTATAAGAAATCAAACATTCTTTTTTAAACTCTTTCATTCTTTTTCTGCGATTGTATAATTATGACACATTTAGAATTATTAAATAAAATATAATGTTATCTATATTTTCATATGAATATATATTAATCTCTTTTAGTTTTGTATAGATGGGATTTTGTTATATAGAGATTTTATACTTGTATAAGTAGCTCTTGATGTGTTTTACTAAAAATTTCTTGGTAAAATTATCATCTCAAATATTGTCATCTTTCATTTGTTGCCTTTATGAGTTACCTAATGTTAAAAATTATTATAAATACAATAAACGCTCGTAAAATTTCTTTTCTTCAAATATTTTAGACTACTGACTGGAAGGAAATGAAGTTTTCATTATATATAACGTTTCAATGTGAATCATTAAACACAGTTATAATAAAAATAATACGTGAGAAAGTTGTTAAAAATTATTAAAATATCGATACATTTCACTTGTCATATGGGCAAAAATATCCTTTTCGTAGTTGTTAAATAATTTAGAAACGAAAGAGTTAATCAATTAATTGTCGCAATCTGTCGTACAAATTGTTTTAAAATTCGTTAAAAAGTGAAATGAGAAGGGAACAGATGCCAACTTATTTATGCGAACAGGTTGTAAAGGGTGAAGGAAAGTCCCGCGGGACTTCATCGTGCTACCGTTTTCCCGACGAAGTCTCTTTGACTTCGGCGCGTCGGATGTTCCGTTTTTAACTCGAGAAAACGAAGGGAAGCCTTTTTTTCCTCAAAGGGTCGATATATACATTGACGGTTATTACATGGTCGTTCGTGTCGCTCCGTCATCTGGAGAAGGGAGCGTGTCATCGTAAAAGTAGGTTGGCCCGCCGTTTCTTTTTCTTTTTGTTTATTACACGGAGACTTGACGTGATTATTAAACGGTATTTAGCACTTGTCAAAATTTAAAAACTAGGAGCGAACGAGATCGAAGAGAGGATAACAATATTAACTGAAATGTTTAAGAACAAATATAAATGGAACAGTGCAAAATAATATTTCTTCTTATTATTACAAAAAAATTGAAAATTTTTACATTCTAATATTCTAACAAAAACACAGAATTAATGTGTATAATTGAAGATTAAACAACAGTAAGAAACTGTCCAAAGATATTTATTAATTAACGCACGTAAAGAAATTAATTAAAATTTAATTAGAAGTGCGAACAAGTTTCTCGCAGAAAATATTTAACTCGTGAGATATCTACACTATCAAGAGGATGCTCGAAACTTTTTGTTTCCCTTTCGAACACAAATTTACGACAGAGAGAATTCCTCCCTTCCTTCGCACCACGCGCCACATCCTCGTCCAATTTGCGTCGCAGCCTCGCGCTATATCGCGCCGATATCTCACGACTAATATTATTACACCACGAAGAGCTGGAGCGTTCGCGTTCGCTCTCTGGTCGATTGGCAAAAAGACGAGCACGTCGGCGATGGCGATAAGTCGCGGATCGTGTTGGCGGCGGCGGCGGCGGCGGAGGGAGGACGCCCACGCTGAAGGACGTCATACCCTAAATCATACCCCACTTCGCCGTCCGTCGACGGCGAGCTCCCTCAATTTACTAATTGAATCCCGGGTTCCTCTCCCGGGGCGTATACCATCCCGAGCCCCGCCCGTTTTGACGGGGTCGGATCACGACAGGTCTCCACGGGTACACCCACCCGTGCCCGCGGCTGCTACCACCGACGACGAAGCAGCGAGCGCAACCGGGGGGACTCTGTCGCAGCGTGCAAGGGAGGCAGTGGATCGGTACCGCACCAAACTCCGCTCTTTCTCAGTGTCCCTTTGACCGCACGTCCGAAACTGCATCGCGCTAATCGACCAACGAGCGCAAATATAGCGACTTCAGCACTACGTGGTAGTCTGCGCTGAAGACTCGCGACGCGATACTCGGACGCAAATTGAGGAAAAGTCCCGCGTGGAGGAAAAATATCGACGTTCGAAAACAAGAAAATAATGAGACATACATATCAACGATAATTTTTGTTTTGTGTGGAACGCGATCCAAGTGGAAGACACTGTCGTCGAAAAATAAAATAATCTGTGTAAAAAGTACAAGATAATCTCGGATCAGCAAATTTCATCTCGTTCAGACAAAGTTTGAGTGCAAATTGTAAAGACTTTTAGACATTTGAAAGATATAATAAACAAAAATAAAAAAATATCATAATTGAAAGGCAATTTTGTTCTTTAAAAAGTTGAAAGTCGAAAAGGCTTTTCACGAATATAATAAAATAGAGTAATCGATGTAATTAAGCTCCGTAAAATAAAATAAGTAATCAGCAACGAGTTTAAGTTGAGAATTCGAGGTGAACGGTTTTGTGAAATTGGTACGAATTGTGACAAATTAAAGAAACCTGACGAGGATAAAATATCATCAGGCAACATGCTTGGCGGATACGAGGCGCAGACTGAGTATTATCCACAATGGCATCAACCGTATAATTATGTCACTCAACTTCCCTACGGTAAGTGCACACACATGCAAATATCCTAATTGACAAGATCAATTACTTCTAAAAATTAATTTAAATACCAAAGCAAAACACAGTCTCCTACAATTTTTTTCACGACTAGAGTTATCTCAGGCTTAAACATTTCTATTTTTCTAAAATGAAAAAATTTGAACAGCTATATCTATTTTAAAACCTATTTTTCTTATCGCTATGGTAAAATTATATATAGATAAGTGGAATTTTTACAAACCTAAAAACATAGGAAAACATGTCTTAGAGGTCTGATGTCTTTGTCTACGGAACAAAAATTTTTAGTAATTTTGCGCGCGGACTTTTAGGATATGTTTTAGATTCTGTAATATGTCATCAATCTTTTTAGCTATATCGTTTCATGCATTGCACAGTCATAACACAGATCGTATTTATTTTATTATTTTCAATATGTAATAATATACGTCTAATGAGATAATATTTATGCAAGTCCAGAACGGAGAAATTCTGGAAACATTCTTGCGTGCGGAAGTTGATGTTATTTTCACTCTTTTTATCATTAATTTGTCATTAATTCATATTTCGACAACACGTATCATTACAACTGATCGATGACGAAAGAAACATAATCAAGCAGCGTAGTATAGATGAAATAGTATTCAATGACAAAATAATTAATTGCAAAATGCAAAAATTTTATGACTAAACATTGTACAAGTTGTTTATGCAAACGATGAATTGTTTACTTTAAGTATATTACGCATATGATTTGTTTAATATCTAATTTAATGTTTTACATTAATATTTTATTTTGAGAACTATCATTCAAATAATACGAATATTTGTTTCAAAAAGTTTCAAACTATTGCAAAATATTTTTTTTATCTTGATTCCTTTTACTTCCTCGCAAGCGTTGATACAGTGAACATTCTATATATAGACAACACACAAAAACAACACATACATTTGACTATTTTAGTAAAAAGTAAGTGTAAGATTCTTACGCGGTTTAAATTAATTACATACGTGATATTATTTGTTGTACCATTTTTTTCATAAAATTAAATTCAAAATCTAACAAATGCAAAATTAACGGAAACAAATTAAATTTAAACTTCACTTAACTTAATTATTTTAAGAAATGTGATAAAATATAATATTATTTTAAATATTACTAAATTCTTTCTTAATGTAGAATTTATTTCGTAGACTTCAGAGATTACTCTTTTTTAAAATCCTTATATACAATTATGTACCTATCAAAAAGCCTGTAAAAATTATTATGACGTCGAGACTCAAAAACTTTGACTATTATTTCGCAAAACTTGCAAAAGACAGTTTCCCATTAAAAAATTATATTCACGTATATTATTACGCGAATTTCACGAAAGTCATTTAAGAACGAATTTTACCAAAGTATCTATAGATCACACAAAAAAATGCGGTATGCACTTGATTTCTGCACAGGTTCCCTCAACTCGGTTCCCGATACCGACAGTCAGTCGACATACTGGGGAGGTGCAGATTCCGGTATTTCGGGGGGTAGTTCGGGGGCTGGAAGTCCCACCGCGTCGACACCACCCCTCATTGAGGAGATTGGCGTCCAGGAACCGAGTTACTCGCCGCTGCAGCAATACGTGCATCCCTCGACCGGCCAGCATTACGCTACCTTGCCGTATCCTCAGGGGCAACAGGAAACATCACTCCATCATCATCATCACCCACATCATCACCATCATCACCAATCTAGTCACCGACGCGAGCATGAATTTGCGAGCGCCCAGATTGGTCAGCAGGTCGTTGGCGGCACCCTTCAGCAGCATCTTCATCAGGGTGTTCGCGAGAGTGGCGTGGCGCCCAGGCCGAAGCGACGAAACACCGCGAATAAAAAGGAAAGAAGGAGGACGCAAAGTATTAACAATGCCTTTTCTGATTTGAGAGAATGCATTCCCAACGTCCCCTCGGATACAAAATTATCGAAGATCAAGACCTTAAGGCTAGCTGCGTCCTACATCGGATATTTGATGGCGGTGTTGGAAAGCGACGAGGGGGAGGAACCGCAGACTTTCCGCGCGGAGATTCTCTCGAACGGCAGGAGGAATAAAATGACTCAACCTAATCAAGTAAGCAATTTAAGTATTATTAATATATTATATAGAGCGTGAAAAAGGGATTGAAAAAAAGGAAAACAAAAGAATGGAGAATGTAAATAAGGGAGTGAGAGAGAGAGAGAGAGAGAGAAATAAAATATTTTTTGCTACTTAAAAGAGGGCAGAATAAAATAATCTATTATTTAAAAAAAGAAAGGCTTGATAAAATATTTGAGTATTGAAATAGAAATATCTTAAATTAATGATGATTTAATAATAATCATATTAATTTATAATTTTATATAAAAATATAAAACAAATTTTTTCGATTGTATATAATAAAACAGTAGCAACTTCACAATTCTTGTTAGAAATATATACTAACGAGATTGCGCTTATAATTTTTGCTTATCTAGCTTCTTTTGGTTCTTCATTTTTATATTTGTAAAACTTTTTATCCTTCCAAAAAGTTCTAAAGAATTTCGAGAGCTACTCGAGGCCGTGGCGGCTTTCAGTCGCGGGTTCGAAAGTTCTTCAGCATGAATTATTTCGTCTCCTGTAGATGTAGTTTCTTAAATCTTTCAAAACGCTTTTCTAAGCGTCGCTCCAATATAAACATTCGTCTGTATAATTACGTTCATATGTTGAATCTGAGAACTCGATCTTTCAAAGCCATATCGTGTAAGTGCTTCAGAATTTGTTAAAGATGAATTATATATCATTATGTATAATCTCATTATTATATAAAAACCTAATGAACTAAAAATTGTGAAAAAACAATTTTACTGAAATTTACTTGAAATTAAATTGATATGGCATAATAAGAAAAAATTCGATCATAAAAGTGCTGCACTTAACAATTTTACTTTACAAATAGACTAATAAATGTAATTATTTATTATTTTTATTATTTTATTTAAAAATTTATTACAATGTATTATAGAATATAAAAAAATTATTTGGATTCTACATAATGGATCTTTCAGTTTCTATCGAAAGGTCATTGCCTTTAGAAGACGTACTATTATAGAAAGTAGTATTACAAAGAAACAAAGGAAGTTCGATTTTCCGTCCAAATCTCTTCTAATCTTAAACAACTTGGTTTCCTCAAACCCTGTATTTTGTGGTTTTCATCATTTTCTACGATCATTTACCGCCCACGTGGAATTTTCTCTCTTCGATAAAGATCACTATAATTTTCACTTATGGTCGATAACCGATGCCCTTCGTCTCTTAGATCAATTTGCCCGACAATTATTGAAGTTCTATCTCCATATCTGGTTTTACATCTAACATTAAATTAAAAACGAAATGAAAAATAGCACTCTAGATTTTAGAGTTAACAGTTACCTTAGTTATTGAGACAGGATTAACTTTTGATGGGGACGTATGTCATCGGGTATTTTTGTTACTTCGCAGAATGAGTCGTGTTTGCAATCTGCCTCGAATCTCGGCCACGAAGAACCGACGAAGAGCAAAGGGCGGACGGGTTGGCCGCAACACATGTGGGCCCTCGAATTGAAGCAAGAATCACCGACCAGCCAGATGCAATAAAATACACTGGAGACACCACTGTCAAAACATATCCACGATATTTCAAATATCGCTCGAAACGATCGTTCCTTTTTGCGCCTGACATTATTTTTTACGTCAGGAAGAAAGTGTGGCCCCCGCGATTTAATAATATGTCTTTCAAACATTTTCGAATGTCTTATGGAAGAATTATAAGAAATTCGAAATTATTAAGGAATAATTTAATAATTTTGTTGATAAAATAACGTTTTATTGAAAGATTCTAAGATTTCTTAAGAAAAATATCAAGAAGTCGCGGCTTGAAAAAAGTTATAATTCTTCAGTGTAAAAGGGGTAAAATTATTTTGTATATAGCATTCATGATTGTTGTGTATATACATAGAGTTTCGTTTCTTCTATAGCAATCGGTGTTCATACTTTGAGCCAAAGAATATTATTTTACTGAATCTTTTTTCGTAATAAGTTAATAAAAACGCGAATAAATTATAAGAAAGATCACGATTTTGGATTGCATACGTGTCATTGATTAGAACTAAGAATCTTTGTAGAGTTTTGTATAAAGTATCGTTATAGAAATGTATAAAACGTCGCCAGTAATAAAGAGTACCATAATAAAGCATGATATTTTACTTTTTACCTGTTTAATAAATCACTTCCGTAAATAAAGAATCTATAAACTTTTTATCAAATTTTTTGTAGAAAAAGAGAATTCTATAACTTTTTTTTACATAAATTACATGTTTAAAAGGATAATTATATTGAATTAAAATTACAAATCAAAGTAACTATGAAGTTAATAGTATAACAAATACTTATTGTTATGTATTATTAAATATAATATTTATGTGCTATAAAGATAAAACAAGTTCGAGCACGGCTCGAGTTTTTCTCTCTGCGCGTTCTCATTATTCGATTTTTAACACTAATCGATCTCGAGAATTTCGATTATTATTGCGATTATTGCAAAATAATGCGGTACTTTTCTGTTTACCTCACTCCGTTATACCTTCATTTTAGTGTTAGTAACACTATATCGTATTTCACTTTGTATAACTTATAACTTTCTCAAAAGAGGATGCCGTGAGAAGTTTTCCTTCTCTATCTTTTCCTGCTACTCAGTTGGCCCATTATAGACGCAGATCTCATTGTGTAGAGCGCTTGGTTTCAGATTTCGTAGCTGGCGCCAGTACTTGGTCCCATGTAATATATCTAATACTTTACATGTAGCCAATATATCCCGAAAAGAAAATATTAGTGTCTATTTGTCTCAGCACGACAGTAGACAACTTCTCTGATACTGTCCTCTACTTAATTAACTTCACTCGTTGGCTAATCTTCAAATTTGTTACCGTTTGTATTCGGTTACTCTACATTACATAAAAAATATTTTTAGAATTTATCTAATTTTTAAAAAAATTATTCTAGAAAAATTATATCTATATGTATATAATATTATGAGAATTTCTTGTAAGCATTAAAGTTAAAATCTATGAGTTGGTTTCTTAAATGTTGTCAAATTAGTCATTAAGAAATTTTTTTGCGATGCAAAATTAACTCGATGCATTATATCTCCATCCAATTAACTTAAATATTTAATTATTTGATTTTTCATTGATTTTAGTCTTTCCGTCAAAAATTTCAAGACTGCTAATTTAGCTGTTCAATCCATTTTAATTATTCAACTGGCGTAATTAATTTTTAGATTTGCTACCAGGAATTTTAATTCTCGTGAGACTAAATATTTGCGATTGTCCTCGATGGCACCGGTCCATCAATGTCCATCGTAACTAAACAATTCAATGTGCTAATCGAAGACGACATTGTCGGTTTTGTATATTGTACGTGAATCATCACTAGGACTCGGGATCGATATTACCGAGGCGATTGACGAGCCGTTTGTTTATCGCAACGAGTGGTACTATATTATACGCGAGCGTGCACGTCCGCAGGACTTCGAGAATGTTAATAGTTGAGCCTCGTTGTTCCCTCACCGTAAACATTTCAGCCTGCTTCTCTGACGCTGACGAAGCCTCGTATTTTGTTACTCGATTCTACAATTCTTTCGTCCAAGTCCAACTAATTAAACCATGACAAGTCGGCAGCTATACTGTCTCTGCATTATCATAGTCGTGTTGTATCGATCAAATTAAATCATATAGTTTATGACATTTTTAATTCTCGAACATTTTCTAAATATAATTACTCGTGTAGAATGTATATCATAATTATGACTTTATTTTGTCCTCTTTAATAATATAAATAAAAATTGATAATATTGTATATGCCTTCTAAATAAAAATAAAAGTTGTTTTTTAATTAATAAAAAAAAATTAAAATATTTAAT
>VBVQ01000862.1:0-45470 GCA_011636635.1 Tetramorium simillimum | reverse complement strand
GGGATTTGGGGTCGCATCCCTCCGGCGAGAGAGGCTCGGGCTCTCGGCTTTTAATCCGGTCCGGGGGCTAGATCGTGACGGCCCCCGCCCGAAAATACGCGATGGACGACGCCGCCGCCGCGTCTCTTTCTCCTTCTTATCGAGAGAGCGATCTTCCTCAGCAAGTTAGTATTCCCGGTCGCTTGAACGTTGCCGATATTGTTTCTTCTTTTATATTTTTTACATGTCGATTAGTGGGTAAGACGGGCGAGAGCGAGTTACGCCAGCCTTTCTGTAGAAACGTAGGTAATAGGTTCGTAACAGCATAATAGGACGTTACAAAGAGGCTAACAGCTTTTTATTGAGATTCCGACGATCTCGCTGTAAAAACGCTACGCTTCGCGGAAAGGCTAGATTCCTTTACGAAAGGGCTGGATTTGCGAGAACCCTGCGATGCGCGTATGTAATGAATCGCGAAGGGGCGCGTATAACCAGCGCGTTATACATTAATGTCCACTTTTACCAACGCAGATTAACTTTAATCACAGTTAAATTAATTTTTGAAACTAGAAAGAGATAAAAAGTAAGCTAAACCGAGATTAAAGTCAATCTAAATTGGTAGAGATGGATACGAAAGAAAGAAAATAAACAGGGAAACGTCTCGCCCGGGAAGAAATGTTTCTTAAAAAAAGGTCGATCGCGAATCGAGACGCCAACGTTCGTCGTTATTCAGTTGTCGCGAAGACGTAGCGAGAGAGAATAGATCCGCGCTGAATGCGGCCGGGGGACACGGGGGATTGTTTCTTTCTCTCCATTGCTGAATGCAAAACTGTATACTCTAGATACAGCTCTCTCTCCCTCAACCGGCCGACAACTCGAGCGCATTCCAGCGGTCAAACGGCATGAATGAAATTCAGCTTTTATTCACCTGCGGCGTAGACCGCAGATTCTAAGCAGTAACTGTCTACGTTCGTTACGATTTTTTGTCGCCAATCGCCGTTACGATTTTACGACCACAAACGTAAATTACGCCGCCAGCGGCAATTGTCCGTAATTTTATAACGATCGATTCATTATCGGGCGAAATGCAGTTATCACACGTAAATTAGTTTCAGTTAATGAAGTATCGCGGTGCGTGAGTTCGTTTTAATCTCTTCCCGGCGTAAATGGATCGCAGACCGTACTGTGTATCATGTTAATTATATGTATTACTTAATAATATAATTAATGTAATTAGCATCGACTGTTATCAATATAGAAAATCCAAAGATGTTTTCAAAAATTATTAATGTCACCTATCGGTCTCCGCGTTAAGTCGACTGGGTTCTGTTATCATGGTAATTTATATAATTTTCAACGGTTTTTTTTATTATAAAAACGCGTGTAACGAGACACGCGTGAAAAAATGTGCTTGTCGATTTAGGAAGAATGTCACGTATCTGGTCGAGTTAGTTATAATCCGCCGTTTTTTTCCTTCAGCTACGCGTGTAAAACAGGAACAAACGTTTTTACGGAATTTCGCACGTACCAGCAACGCCGTTAATCGAAGAAGGAAGTGACATTTTGCGAAGGGAAAGCCGGAAGTTCGGTTGCCGCGAGGTCGCGTGAGTAGGAAGTGAGACTCCCGCTGATTTACAGCTGCACAATGTCAAGTATACCGATTAAAATTATACCGAATAACGGAAATCTTTTCGGTAATGAAATAAAATTACGATAAAATATATCGGTTTCGTCAGATAAAATAAAATGATTTATTGGGAAAAGCTATCTTGATTTTCAACCGTATCAATTATTATTTTAAAGATTAACAAAATATCTTATTCAAAAAAGAAAAAACAATTTGCAGCGTAATATCGTTTTAATCAGCATCTTGAGCATCGTGACTTTTTTTTTCCTTTCCAAAAATTTGGAAGCTTAAGGTGATAACCAGTTAATGATATCGATATATCAATCACGCGGGAAGATTTGGGCATTTTATTATCGTAGATATAATCGACCGATATGGGGCAAGGGAGTCTGACTCGTGTCCAATTAGGGAGTGTCATGGTACATACTGTAACATACGGGCCTATGAGGGTGAGCTGTCGAATCTCATGGGGAGGTGTTTTCAACCCCGAACAGATTCTCATGACACTAAATATAACGGCTAATGGGAGTCAGTTTCCGTCATGGTGGCCAGACTATATTCAGAGATATCAGACCGGGATATGCGGGCTCTTTGTGAGAAATGTGCGCGTGAGAACGAGAGAGAGAGAGAAAGAGAGTTCTGGCACTCCCGTTTCGATAGGTTTATAAGTCGTATATGATTGAGCGTGAAATTTTCAGATCAATCGATAAGACGTATAATAATTTCTCATAATTCTTTATCTGTTGGTTGTTAATTTTTTTTATAAAATATATCACTTTTCATATTTAAATAAAAGCAATTATATGTATATATATTATATTCCAATATAAAAAATAAAGAATTATATTTTATATAAACATTAGTTAAAAATTATAGGTAATTTTATTCTATTCTTGCATATAGAAACATTAGAAAAATTAATATTTCACGTACATTAATTTTTAACAAAATTTTAAACGCGATTGTTTAAATGCTTGGATTTTCTTAGGAAATTTTAATGATCGGACATTACATTGTTGCAATGAAATAATATTCGTACGCATCCACATAGTACATGCGATTTTATTATACATTAATGACGTAAGCTAAAAGATATGTATCTTATTGTTAGATACAAAGCAAAGACGACCGACGAAGGTAAAATGCATCAGGTAAACCAGAGACTACAACTACCTGACCACAGGATTGTAAAAGGGCAGATATTTTCTCTGTGTACAACTCAGTCCTTTGTAATACAAAATACAAAATCTAAAATACAGAAATATATTTGCAAAGATGTTAAACGTCGAGGATAGGCCCAGCTTTGACATGTTTCGAAAATCATTGTGGAGAGAAAATGTTTTTCCGTTTCCATTAGTTTTTCCATTTGCAGATGTACAATACATACAAAGAATAGAAAAAAAATGAAGGGACTGGAGTCGCAAGTATCCGTCACGTGCGTGGCGTATGTATTATTGCGGGAGAGCACGGATGAAAAGCGCACGGATGTAACATGTGTTGCGCAGAGCAACGTTGCGCTTAGCCAGGGACCTTTCTTGCAACTTCGCATCTCTCGTACGTCCGTAATGCCTCAGACAGCGAAAGAAGTGGGCGAGGAGAAAGACAGGCAACGAGAAACAGTCGTATTCAGTTTCGTTCGATGTGCAATTTGACGAGCAAACTGGAAAAGAAGCTCATTGGACTCTTTTTTTTTTTTCAATACGATTCGATTAAAATTTGATAGCATTTCTTACAAACAATAATAACAATAATAATAATAATGCGCAAGGTATTTAATGGAAAAACACTGTTACTGTATCGCATGCTTTGATGAGCAATAATCGAAGTAGTTACGCTCGGAAAGGCCACATGTTGGATCTCGTGACGTCATATAGTTTTTCTGCGTTGGATCTTTCTTCAAGATCCGCATCGAAACATTGCACTCTTTCTCCTCGCTTGCTCTCTCGTTGTTGACGTCACTTGCATCTTTACGTGAATGCAACGATGACGCATTTAAAATCATAACGTCATTCGAACTGTCATTGCAAATTTCTGATAACGTCATTTTGTCAAATGTACGTCATAGTTTTGAGAATGATTATTAAAATGCATAATTATGTGTAATAATTAACATACAATATATAAATGTTTAAATGGCAATGTCTAATATTAGACTCTTACGCTGCAGTTTTTTTTTGTCCGTGCGGTTTCTTCTGTTTTTTGTAATTCTTGAAAACAGTATAAAGAGTTCTCTGATTTTTCTTTTAATCATTCTTAGAATAACGAAGTACTTTGAGCAGAAAAAAAATTCTATGATTATTGTAATCTAGAGAAAACCTGAAGATAAAATTTAAACTTCCACAAATTTTTAAATATATATTTGAATAATGCATTTCCATACAGTACAAATTAATATGATTCGATTATTCTATCTCAATTATTTGGGCGAGAAGAAACGTAACACACATAAACATTCGTAAGATTGTGTAAAGTGTTATAATACGGAGAAAAAACGACACTGTTGAAAATGTCACATGCTGAACGAGATAATATAATGACTCACATAATGTTTCTCTCTATTCTCCGTCGAAGAAGTGCAAGTTACGTGGGATATACAGGAAAGCCGTGGCCGCGATAAAAATTTGTACGCTCAAGTTATGTAATTAGAGAATCGCGAAGTAAAATGTCACGACGAAAATGTCACAGGGCGAGCGAAATGCAGAAGAAGCTGCGTTCTAACCGCGGCATTAATCAATGCTGATTCCGCATCATATTGCAGTCTATTATACATTATAGTATATACGCGTGGGTGTGAGACATCGAAAGATTTATTAACTTAACTAACGTCTGAGTCATTCATGTGATTGAAGCTATGATATTTATAATAATCGAAAATGTTAATGGCGTCGTCGTCTCCTGTCAAAGATGATCTTTGTGATGCGTCACAAATGGCACATGGTTCACTGTAATAAATTAACTCAGGCTCTATAAGTAAACAGCTTAAAAATCACTTATTAAATTTCTCAAATATGGTTTTTTTTTTTTTCCAGGTAAGAACCTTTGGCAAAAATACCCTCTTAAGCAGACCCTCCGGCTGATACCTTTGGCGTCTCAGTGGTCTCTACGTCGTGCAGATACCTGCGTAGATCTCAGATCGATAGATCGGCGCAGAAATCGTTCCGAGAATCGCAAAGGCCAAGGCAACGGCAGGCAGAAAAGCAGGTATGTAACGACACGGGTAAATGCACGCAGCTAAACCGGACCGAGCGGAAAGACAGCTCATGTAGTACCGGCTTAAGGTAGCACACCCAGAGTCCGTTTTGCGAAAAAGTTGTCGTTATTGGCGCGTTATTGGTTACTTCTCCTACGCTGTGGTCGGCGTATCTCGTAAGACTCCACTCGCACGAAGAAACATATACGACAATTCTTCTCGGGTTGGAAGTAACATCGAAGTAGCCGAGCTAATATCTTTATTTATGTTTAATTTGCATATCTTTCTGTTTTTTTTTAATCAACTTATGCTCGTTTTTGAAGATTCTTAATCTTTTCAAAAGAAAAGATTTGACATTGCACAACTTAAAGACTTAATTACAATATTGTGCATTCAAAAATGTCAGAATAATGACAATATTACAGAGAAATGTGAAATGCAAAAGTGAGAATTAAAAAAATAGTCCATAGTTAAAATGCTTATATATATTAACAAATAATATAAGTTTGACAAAGATAAAAAAAAATTTACAAAAATGTACAATTATATATTTTTTTTTAAGAATTTAATAATGATGAATAAAATTGTCTTATAAAGTTAAAAAAATCTATAGCAATAGTTGTACAGTAGGTACAAACATAGCAACAGTAATGCCACGATAACATTAGAAAAACTGAAAAAAATTGAGAATTATGTAAAATGACAGACAAACCAATAACATTTATCTACATCGTAAGCGCATAAATTTAATGGTGCTGCTTGACACACTTTTTCGAAACATTTGTCATTACCTGTCTTTGCAGCGTATTCTTTACATAGTAATTTTACAGCTTTACATAATTTGCTTAGTTAACGCAGTACGTAGCACACGCTCGCGCACCATCCATGGTCAGTAATGGTGCGTATTGTGCGTATAAGTGCTTACATATACTGCGGTTTACGCTCTTACTTTCTTATCCTCCGGTATTTCCGTAGCCAGGCGCCACTCCGATCGAAACTTTCACATTTCGCATTAATCTTAAATTAACGACAACCGTGAGCGTTGCATAAATCGCTATAATTTCTCCTGCAGTTGCACCTGGGAATCTCAGTTTACAATCATTTGACAATTTTCGAGATATCCTCCAGGTATGACACGATAGTTGATATAGGAAACTTTCGCAATATAGGAAATTTTCATTAATGTTAAAAAAATTGAACATTTAAAAAAAAACGATGAAGAACCATTTAAATTTAAGGAAAGGAATTTATTTAAAAAAATTAATATATATTTAATGTATTTTCACGATATGTTCTATTTAATTTATGCAAGGATTAGGAACGACCATTATGTATTAAAACAATTTATTTGCAACAATCAAAACAGTTTCGTCCGTTATAATGCGTTTCGATGGCACGGACCGACTCGCGAGCGCGGATTATTCCGCTCATTGATGCCAATGGGTTAATGACCGCGTGCAACAGTAAAGTAATGTTGGCCAGGACTAAATGCCATTATTCTATTCCACCGATCCACAACGTAGCTGGTTTTCCACTACAATTGTTCGCGATTTTCACAAAGTACAAAGTCAATAGTACTCTTTTTTTTTTCCCATCAGTCTCAACACTAATAATCGATTTAGAATTAGATTAACATTGTAATAATCAAAGTTTTAAAGAAATAAATTTTGTCTCTTGGTAATTTCGCGGAACCTTTAAACCTCACGCTAAATTATTATTATTTCAACATAACGCGAGGAAATTTTATTATTCTCCAATGGGCTAAAGTGCAACCATTGGCGACGAACTGTTGGATGGTGTTATATCGCGTTGCAACGCGAATGATCGGCGTGAGGCGTCGTGTGAGGCTCTAAAAGTCATTGCACTTTGAGCTCTGGCGACTAACGAACGGCACTTATATCAGCGGCGTGTACGTACACGCGTGACTCTCTCGTTTTCCTACCGGCGACAATGGTTTCGCACTTGGAGAGGCCGCCTATCGTAGCGACACGCAAACGCAGCGCGAGCCAAGTCATACGCAGTCGCAAGTTTTCCCCCTATCCAGTACACGAATCGTCACGCCTATTGACTTTTATGCGTGCATCTTGCAGAGAGGACTATTTTAACGAAATATTTATCGTTATGACGCAATGCGTTACAATAGATATTCTTGAGAAAGTTTTAAAACAAACGAGATTCATAAAAGTCATGGTAATAAAAAAATTAGAAATACAAATTAATATTAAAGTCAAATAATAATTTAATGAATAACTAAATTAATATTTTGTAATTAAATTAAATTAAGTATTGGATTAAAAAATGAAAACTACAAATACGGTTATTTTGAACGCTATTTATTATATTATATTTCCAAAAAATTACTAAAAAATCTGACTCAAGATGCAATTAAGCTCAGATAAAGAATTTCAGATTTTTTTTATGTATTTATATCAGTAATTTAGATAGTAATAGACCAAGATATTTGAAAATTCAAAACTAAAAATTCACAAACTAAAATTTTTAGTTATCTGCGTTACTTTAGTAAACTTAAATAAAAGTTAAAGTTTCAAAGCTCTACAATTCGGATATCCTTGTATTTATGACATTTTTGCAATATCAATTTACTTCGATTTAATTTGAACTTTATACACAATAAGGGCAAACATATACACATACGTAACTAGTACTGCTGTTTTTTTTTCGTTCTTTACACTTTGTACTTTGCACTTTTATTACAATATATTACAATAAATTGCACATTATCAATGTAATTATTAATGTGGTTTTGAACATTTAAAGATATGATACATATTTTATGGTTTAACTGATGAAATTTAATGTAATAAAGCATAAGTAGAATGGAAAAACGGATATAATAGTCGGTACATAGTCCACGTGTGTTCGAGTATTAACATAAAGCCCTCCACAACCAAGTGGTTTTAGGTATAAATTAACATAAGACCCTCCCACATCCTTCTTTCCTGACTTATCGATTCTTTCCACTCCATGCTTTTTTCCTTCACAAACTTCAAGCTCGTTTCCACTCTGAAAAAAAAAACCCATGCATGATGCAGCACTCCGCATCATTCATTAGCACTTGTAACGTTCGCGAGACAACTCATGTTTAACCATCTCGAATTGTCGGTTTTTTCACTGTTGTGCTCTCAGTTTCGAGACTCGACCCGTATGTTGCTGTATGAGAAAGAGGAAAAGAGAAAGGCGGGTACAGAAAGTTAGATGAAGAGAGACGATCTGGCGTGCACTTGATCAAACAACGGAGCCTCTATTGGACTCCGCGTTTATTGGCGCTTCTAATTCGGGGGCGGAAATGGTCGAAAGGCTAGGGCGAAAACAGACTTCACGTATTAAAATAGTCCATAAGAGCGACTGGTTTAAGCGCTTTGCATTAATAATTAACGCGATCTATTATTAGCACCTTTGGCCACCTCTATCTGCAACCTATCTTTCAATTCTTTTCTTGGTAGAATATTTTTGAAAAAT
Organism: Tetramorium simillimum; assembly: GCA_011636635.1. Classification (NCBI taxonomy): domain Eukaryota; kingdom Metazoa; phylum Arthropoda; class Insecta; order Hymenoptera; family Formicidae; genus Tetramorium; species Tetramorium simillimum. The sequence continues at coordinate 37,194 of VBVQ01000862.1, read as the reverse complement.
TGTAATTTACATTCGCATTTAAATGCACTTAAAATGCAATTAGAATTTTATATAATTTTCAAATTTTTATTCCACATTAATGATAAAAAAAGTAAATTTATTGTAATTCGCAAATTACAATATTCTTTTTATATATCATTGCGTTGTGATTATTTGTTACAACTTTTGCAGCTTAGAATAATCGTTCAATGTAAATTCATTTGCTGATGCAATATAATATTGGAACAACGTCGTTGTTTTTATTTACATCATACAAGTCTGTATTGAGATTATAGAAAATTATTTTATATGAAAAATACAAGTATGTTGTTATGAGAATTTGAAATTTTATTATTTGGATGATTTATCTTTATAATATATATTTTAATGCTTCTCACAAGAGGTGAACAGATTACGTGGCTGGACACAACTATTAATTAAAATTCAAATTATTATTAACTCTAGCGTTAATGAATATACATTAAACCGGTTTTTAATGCATTATAATATCTGGCTAGTGTGCTATTTATCGATACGCGTTTCCATCAGCGACATACTCGATGTATTTACGAGATAAGAAGTCCTTTAATGCATACCTTCTCTATTCTTTTTTATTCTACTTTTAATTAGTTTAAGAAAGCTACGAGCAATTATTTTTATTAAATAGGTTTTTCTTCTAATAATTTTGAAGAAATTATAGAGACAAAGTACTTATAAAGAAAACATAGGTTTTTTTATAAAATTCGTATAATCTCAGTCAGAAATAATCAATCAAATCGAAATCAATGTGTCGATGAATGGTCGAATACTGTTTGATATTTTTGTCATGTTCGATCTTGTCATTTTTCTGTTAATTGTTAATGTTAATATTTCTATAGGATATCTATTGCATTTCGACCAGTTGTATATCGAATTGATATACAACAAAATTGGAAAGCACAATATACTATGTATATACTGTGTATTCGACGTAGAAAATTGGCCAAAAGATAATAGAAATCTAACAGAAACACAATTCACAAATAACATAAAAACACTTATGATGAGAAAAAAAATGACAAAAAAATATTAATCAGTATTTGACAATCATTCATCACAATCGATTTATTGACATCAAATCGATATTGATTTGACTAATCATTTCTGACTGGGATGAACTTATCGTAATCTATCAATTTTTATAATTTTTCAATAAATTTACCGTTTCATTTCCATTCAAAACACAACACAGTCTTTTCTGATAAATCATGATATTGAATGATATTATATCTTTAATCATATCTAGTATAGTATATTACTCAGAAAATTACGTAGAAAATTCATATCACCAGACTATCTAGAGTTCTTCAAAAGTTAACAAAGTCTAGACAAAAATACATAAAATATTGTATTACGCAAGAAATTATTCACTCTTAGAAAAATAAAAAGGGGATTATTGATAATAACAGAGTTGAGCAATAAATGTTATTCATGTTACAAGATTATTGTGACTAAGTTTTATCTAATGTTATCTTATCTGTTTAGTGACAAATGTCTTATCTCAATGAATGATGCAATCTAAGGAACCTTATGTATATTAATAATCATAAAATTAACAAGAAATTTCAGCTGAATTAGATTGGAAATGAAAACGTAAAATAACAACAAGTTGTTTTTACTTTTAATTTTTACGCTTCAAAAAAATTTTAAATATTTTAAATATTATATACTTTTACGATAGTTCAACATGTACAAAATCTATTATCGGACTTATAATGATAGATCTCTCGAAGAGCAATTACTGAAAATAGGTGAATGAAGGATCGATCGCAGACACGTGTTTATTGAACGTTAGAAGAAAACGTGTTTCTGACATTTGATGCACATACACGCACACACATACACGTGTTTGAGATTTTCCAGTACCAATTGTCGAACTCTATACTCGCGGATCACTCGCGGGCTCGTGAGTATAAACAGTTAAGCGATCAGAGATGGCTGCGCTCCGGAAGTGGGCCAGCAGATTCTTCCGATGCCAGAAAGAGCCGGCCAGTCAGTCGCGCGTCCAATTACCTCCGCTCGCGCCGTAGAGAGAAAGGGAAAGTCAATCAGGTGAAAGTCACTCGCCAAGATAGTTTTGCCTCTGTTTATATCCGGTGGGGGCTTACATAGCGAGAATGCGGTCTTAAAGGCTTGTTATACGACTTCTTTTTCGTTGTTTCTTCATCACGTATTTGGCGTATTTTATTGGCCAAATATAATCTCGCCATAATTTATAAGTTTTTCGTATATAGATATCCGAATAGAATTTCTCCCTTTTGAGAGACCATTTTTTTAAATTATCTCTTCTAATAGCATTTCTAAGTGTGATGAGAAAATGATTGAAAACTATTGTGTTTATATTTCTAAAAAATGTATATATTACCCGATTTCAATTAATTTTCTAAATTATTGCTTATCCGCATGATCTTTGTACAGTCCGTTGAAAAAGCGATTGCACTTATAGATTTCGGATATTTTTCGAAGTAATACGGAACGGAGTGGTAGTATTATTTGCGTTATCGGTTCGCAAGAAATACGATGAATTGCACGCATCAATGAGTAATCGTTAATTTAAACAAAGCTAGAGTAAAACGGAGCGTTTTATGAAGAAAAGCATTCGCACTTACCGCTGTAACATTGACCTAAACTTGCGACGTTAATCGCGCCGTTCTACCTAATGACGCATGGTGAAAAGGAGGCCTTCATTAACATAAATTGTTTCTCAGACCTTTACGATTTTTTTATCGCATGCTGCCTGCAACGACGGGACGAGCGTGAGCGTGAACGTGAACGTGAACGTGAACGTGTGCACGCTCACGATCAGAAGGTATATTTACCCGCGTCCATGCCTACATTACCTCGTCATCTTCCACTGCCACTATTACAATATTATAATAGCGCAGTGTGTGGTGTGTTAGATTCCGCTACGCTTTGCAGCCGATTAAAGATTTTACGGACGGGCGTACACGGCGAGATTTATCCCGGTCACATTGTATACAATATTTTAAGCTTTCAGTTCTTTGCCGTTCATTCGTCCCGCAGGCGTTTTGATTATGTTTCCATCCCGATGTTCATGGCTGTAATAGCGTTAAATCTCGCGATTTCTTGCTAAAAACTGTGCATTCCGTAACATGACGTGGCCTGGTCGCGCATGAGGAGTTTAGCATTAAGTAATATCTATTACTTAATGCGATTTAACGTTGCTGCAATGTTTATCGTTAACTTTTACCAAAACGCCATCGTTAACACTTTAATTTTATCAACAACAATATAATTGATCGTGTTCAACATCGTGTTCAACATTCGCTCTCGATTAATTTTTCTTATCTGAATTTGATCTGTTTACGACCGTCAGGTAGTTGATACTTAATTTTCAGCGAGAAATGCATATTCTTCTATGACGGCATTCGACAGGATTCGCGGACAGCGGCGTGTCGCGTGATTTCTGACGATATAGGCAGAATACGCGCTTCGGGCGGCATGCATTTTATGCACGAAGAGGGTTATAGGCTCCGTTATGGTGGCGGCTGGAAAATGTTATGGTCCGCGGTGCATGGCCGAGAATACACCCCCGTGGCCTTGCTGATACCTACTCGCGCGTTTCTACGTACACGCGACGAAGAGAGGCCCGTGTAGAATCAGACGAGCCTTGTGCTTGCGCGACATGCAAGTCGAGAGAGAGCCGGTCGCTATCGCGCCGATCGCGCGTTCACCTCTCTTGACCTCTTTTTTTTTTTCCTTCCCCGCGTCTCCCACCGTCCTTCACTTCCTCTCTTTTCCCCGGAAATCTTGTATCGTTCCGGCAATTCTTGTCTTTGCGAAACCTCCGAGTTCGAACCTCCTTTTGTCATTATTTGCGCACTTAACGGTACATATTCAGATTATTTGTTAAATCCAGAGGAATTGCAATTGTCGCTAAAAGAAAGGACACAGTTAATTTATTTTGCATTACATTTATTGCATATATATGCAATAATGTAATATACTCTATTTCTTAAGTAATCCGAGACGCTCGCGATATTTTTGAGTGGCATTTTTAGTTTTTGCTTCATGTACATGTGTTGCAATATTGCATTACAATCCCTGCTTCCCTTCATTGACTTTAATGACAAATTGGAATTCCGCCGTTCGACGAGCCGCCGTATCGGTTTCTGAAGCAAACAGCGATCGAATTATTCGTCGTATCGATCACTGCGGACGCATTGCCGCAGAACAGCATCTTTTTTTAACGAATCACGAGAAGAGACGGAGAATCGTCAATGCATACTTTCGCCGTTTAAAAAGTCAAATACACACATCGAATTCGGAGTGGAAAAAAAATCAGCAGTTTTATACAAAACTATGCGCTGGGTTATATGGGTTAACTCGACGTTACATATGTATGACGGAATACGGAATATCACTTAAACCACATACTAACACATTACATATACCGTACTTGCGATAAACCTATCGATGACACATAGGTACGTAAGCATGGAGAGGGAAAAAAAATAGATTGTTAATTGTAGAGACGGCTTATCATGTTCGCTTGGTAACAAATATCATAAATGAAAACATTTCGTTAACAGTCACATAAATATGAAAGAGTCTTGTTTGTACTAAAAGTTTTATTAATTTTATATTATTGAGTTATTATATTTATGTCGTTAGAACAGCCTGATTACTATAAAGTTACACTATTAATGAGAATAAATTATAATTAACAGAAGGTTTTTCAAGTTATGCAATTTACTCATAAAATTATGACTCGACAATTTTTTGCTACGAACTTAACTTTTGTAGCATACTATTGATTTTACCAGTATATGACGAGAGATGAAAACAGAATGTTTTTTTTTTATTTTTATGTTGAAGAACTACGTGCAATTAAAAGCAATCTATGCTTTGACAAATGACTGCAATTAAGGCTTGCTTCCTCCTACAATTCTTCCATCTTTACGTAAGTGCTTCTCGCAGATCAGAGCCCGGTGCACGATGTCTAATTCACTATTCTCGCCAAATCGATTCCGTCAGGCAATATCCTCCCGTAAACGGTCGGTCGCATCCGCGATTCGTCGCGCGCGGCCCGATCGCAATAATAAGCGGCCTCTTATGACGAGCTCGCCTCCGCTCGCCGCAGCAAGAAATCCCGCCGTCTAATCCTCACGCGCGCGTTGCGAGGGCACTTCCGTAAAGAGAAATCGTCACGGTACTCGGGAAAAACCGTATGATTGCCGGAAATCGCTCGCCTAATTAATGTCCGCTGCTCGTAGATTACGCCGTTATGTAAGATGTATTCACATCGGTTACTGTTGCTTGGCGCACGATGTGCGAGTACGGACTGATTTTCGTGCACTATGCATCTGACGGTATTAGAAGTTACGAGTAAAACGGTCAAAAGTTGCAAGAACTTTGCGAAGAATAGAGAGAACGAGAACCTGATAGTGGTGTCCGATTGATTATAATATTATGCTGATTATCTGTTAATTCAAATTTTACATTACGACAATATTACAGTTATATTGAGAAAAAGATTGACAAGACAAGTGAGTAAAACGCGTGTATGAAGCGTATTTAGTGCAGTGTGTATATAATATCCTTAACCCGTCGCGGAGAGAAGTTTAACCCTTACGTCGATTATCTCTCTGTGCTCCCTTCGTTCATCTCGTTCGCCGTCTCCTCGCAATTTCGCACTCCTGTAATGAGATCTTTATCGCGAGATTACCGTGGACACGCCGTGGCGTCTCGATCGCGCGAGTTTGAAACGGGATAACAATCTCTCTCCGCCGTTGCCTAGTAGCAATTTTCGGACTAAATAAATCGCTAGTTAGTTTTGCGGACGTCAAGGGTGTAATGATCGAGGAAGAATTGCCGGGAAATTAATATCATTATTAGAGGAGGATGAAGCGATAATTCGCCAGTGTGAGATAACTACCTCCGCGTTCGCGGTAATTTAATTTCGTCGAGAATGCTTTTTACCGCACGATGCTTCGATGAGCACCACGGAAAGTATAATGATCGGAGTGATTGTTTACACTTTGGTCATTATACGTTACAGTTAGGCACAATATATTTAGTAAATTAAAAAATGCCAATGTACTCACAAATGATGGATAATTATTTTGTATACACACACACACACACACACACACACACACTCTCTCTCTCTTTATTTCGTTATAAATGCTTAATAAGTCATACGTAGATCCGTGACCTCATAACGGCCTTCGTCGTTAGACGTAAAACGCCTGAGGGTACTTTTTTGCGTGAACCACATGTGAAAACAGACCTGCGCACCCCCATAGGCACTGTGAGCCATCCAACGATCGTTGAATGAACGTTGTAGTCGTGGGAAAGACTTTTATGACACGGAATTCTTTAGACCGGACGGCTTCGTGGTGTAAGAGATGCGTAATTGAGCGTCATTTCGTCAGAAAAATGAGTTGTAGGAAAAGAAATACGTATTAAGCGATTACTTTTTATTCGGATCAAAAGTGTGTAATTGCGATGAGAATTACAGGTGGATAAACGTGATGCAAAGTGAAATTAGCCGGCCAATAATTGTCCGGTCGGAATGTGTACATGTGCATCGCATCCCTAAGATGCTTACGACGTTCGCAAGGGCGTAGACACGCTTCGAAATAGATCCCTTTGCGACAAAGTCCGCGACCAAAATAAATCTTTGCACGAAAATAAACTTGCCTCGGAGAGCAGGCTGAATTATGATTTTAGATATTTATATACAATCTAGACACAGGAGGTACTGCGGCCAATTTAAAAATCATGCAATAAAAGTAAATTTTGTATTTTTTAAAACACATAATAAATAAAATATTTAAAAATTATGAAATTTAGTATACTTGCATATAGTGTTAATACTCTATATTAATACTATTATATAAATAATTATAAATTGTAAAATAAATTAGCGTATTTATTATTATTTCTTTATTACAAACTTGCAACAAGTAAATTAATTATGCATTAATATTATTAAATTATTAATTATTATAGCATTAATCAAAATAATTTTATGATTTTACATTTCAAAAGATATTCCAATATTATGCTATGATTAAAATGTTATCTTAACCGTTACTTCGCTACTTGAGATTAAACTGATCATACGGAAAAAGGGATTGAGGGAGTTCTTTCTTCATTTTGCTTCTATTTGATTTTATATGCGCGGACCGTCATCAATTGCGTTGCCATAGAAATGCCGTGGTCCTTTAGTAATGGCCACGCCATTGGTTGGATACGAGGGGTTAGCTAAGACCGCAGCACCTGCGGCTTTCATCCCTACATGTAGGTGGCTGGAGTAAAGTAACACGATAAAAACGAGTGATTTTGATCGAAGAAATCTTCAAACATCTAATGCGTTCTACGGTCAACGTTCTACGGTCGATCGAATTTCTTGATCTAATCAATTGATGGCTTTGTAACATAATCGTGAAATGAGGATCTATTGAGTAAAATAGTATATACATAATAATGCAATTTAATATTTGACCATACATTAACTTATTTATTTCTTAAATAATTTTAGATATACCATAAAAATTCATATATAAGTAAATTATTTTTTATTTTTATTTCTTAATAATTTAAATATCCAAATTGAAATTAATATTAATAAAAATAATAATCTTTATTGTCAAGATTAATTTCCTTATATTTATTGTTTTCTTAGCACAATGTCTTATTACATCTTACTTACGTTATTATACGTATTTAATATCTTATTTGATGTGTCAATTTTGTGATTCTCTAGGGGTTGTTAATCCTAGAGATATAGAATTTTTTTATTCCCTACGTCATAAATATTTTTCGATATTAAACGTGTCGAGAACTTATTTCTTTGCTGTAACATATGCGGGGGTGTGCAATCGAATAAGATGGTAGGGGAAATGAGAAAAGGGATGCAACGGAATATGCCGTGTAAGGGAGCCTTAGGGTTTTTTCAGACCTTCTTAAAAGGAAGGGAGAAGGATCGTGCTGCGAGCCCTAGTCCCTCACCAGACCCATTTGGAGATGCTTGCATGTCATTGGTGACGCGCATAACATTCTCCCGTTCCTTTTTCTGTTTTCTATGAGACACCTGTGTGCCCGACCGTCTCGTCTATATATTTATTTAGCCGGTAGAATCGACCTGCATTATGAAACTTGTGAATGCCTCGACTGAAGACATGCGTCCCCACCGAATAAGCATGGAGACCCCGAAGGGACGAGAGCGCTTTCTCAGTGCTGCTCACGTACACGTCGTGCGTGTCGCAATACAAACTACAGACACAGACTGCCAAATTTGATTTTATATCTATCGCTAAGAGAAGATAATTACTTTAATCGAAAGTAATATTACATTAATGAATAAATATATACATAAATAATCTTGTATACATATATGCATATATATTCGATATTGAAATAAATAAGATCTTGTTTTTGAATCAGAAGAAGCTTTTAAATTATATCTCTTAAATGTCAAGAGAAGCCTTTAAAAATCTTTAAAAAGATTTATAATGAATTTATCTATTATGGCAGATAATTATTGATTATTAACTGGAAAAAATCATTACATTTTTTAAGATATTACATTTCTAGAGTGAATATTGACTGTTGAATACGATAAGTTGTTGACTTTCCTACGATATTTATTTTCGTAATCATTTTATACAAGGACATGTTTCTGCACGAAAATAATCTTATTACAAGTGATCTAGAGTTGAAAATGGAAATATTTCTGCTTTAAATATATTTTCAATATTTTAGATATCTTTATACATATATACCTGATTTTGTAATTCCTGTTGTTGACTTTATATGAAAAAAAAATCCTCAATTCTCCTTATGAAAAAATTATGCCCATTGTATGTTCTTTTGTAAGATAAATTCTCGAGATTTTCAGTTTGCTCGATTGGACGTAATAGCAGCTAAAATGAACGGGTAATTTTCCTAGTTGGACCGAAACGCGAGGTTTACCGTTCTCATTATTTTATCTCGTCTCTTACGTAACAATCGATTACAACTTGCGTGACTTTCGTCGGCAAACTCGCGCTCGTCTCGTTAACTCGATTATTTACGCGACCATTAACGGCCAACGGTAGATTAGCAGCGCAAGTCGTTATCGATCGAGATGTGAAACGTTAAAAAGAAATATTGCAATTTTTGCGCGATAAAAAAGTAAAAATAAAAGCGCCGATAAATTGCCGCGTTTTGTGCAATTCTAACGGCGAATCGAAGTTACATTCTCGAAGAGGACTGTTAGTTGCGTTTGTCACGTCTCGCTTCAGATATAACGTATGTGTAGCTTTGTAAACAGCGACGAATTAATCTCTATATACATCCGCGAGAAGCAGATATGACAAAGTTTATCGCTGATTTCAATTCTCAAACATAAATATTTTGCATATTTGCTTTTATATTTTGAATAACTATCATTTCTACGTCACTTTTAATAAAGCACTTAGAAATCAAATCAACAAAGATTTGACAGAAACATTAATATTTCGATACTTTGAAAATATCTTTTAAAAATCTTTTAGACGTCTTTATATTTCTTGCATGTAAATTTTTTATTTCTGACTTTGAAAAATAATATTTTTTGTTCATTTCAAAATATAAAATTTAATTTGTTAAACTTCTTTAAATTTTATCGTTTGTAATTTAGAAATATATACTTTATGTTGTATTATTCGTTGAAAGAGCGTGTTACTAATATAACTTCGTGTTACTAATATAACTTCAATATGTTTTATGCTAGAAGGGTTGCTAGTAATTTCGATGCTTTTTGTAAAATCTGTAGAAAGTTACCGTCTTACAAAAAGGGTACTCAAGAAAGGGTTCGATCGAGGAATGCTACCGCAGCGTCGTAAAGCAATATATTTTTTTTCGTTCAGCGACCCTCTTTTTTTCCGCCGGCGCGACTGCGCGTCGCGTAGGATAACGGCTTGAACTTGGGAACTTCAGGATTTATTTTACAATTTCCAAATTGTGCGTCCCTCTCACGGAAGATTACAGGAACGAAGATCAGACAAGGAACCGGTCCGCTTCACGGGCGTCGATGTCACCGTGTCGCTTCCCCGTGTTCTAATCTTACACAGGGAGTTATGCATCTCTTTTCTCTTCCCACATTTATTCATTTAATCTTAAAATTCGAGAATGAGACAATATCTTGCAGAGATATCTTGCATTGCGATAAATGTGAATTTTCATTTTTTTGTGACTTACGAGCAAATTTTTTTTTATGCGCACTTTCAGAGATAATAGCCGGACATGTAATAAATTTTTATCTCTTTCACTTTTACAATCCAAAAAACGGATTGATATTTCTTTTTCTCTCCGACATGCTACTTCCTCTCCGAAACTTCGTCGCCTCTCGAAAGAGTCCCAAGAAGAGTACTTTCTCTTTATCTCAAATATATATGTATATACTTCTGCTCGCAATCACGCGAATGAAAGTCGGAAGCGAATCGTAGGAGTTTCTAATTTCGATTTGACCTTCGAGAAGTGGGTTAAATCATAACAAGGCGCAATCTCCTCGGATAGTCTCGCTTCCGACTGTCGGGTCCCGCGATGACGTATGTAGATGGAAAGAAGCCTCGAGACTCTGTGATTTATTAGTCTGACGACTTTCGATGTTTGACGTCATAGAAAAATAATCATTTTTATAACTCATTATTATACTCATCACTGTCATTTTTTTTTATTAAAGATTGCGTACTATATCATCATAAATTATTTATTTCTCTTTTTGCTATTAGCTTGAGATTGTATTACCTGTCATTGTTAAGCACTCTATGGATCTTATTGAATATAAATGGTATTATTATACTTTAAATAAGAAATTATAACTTTCGTGGGAAATTGATAGCGCAAAATGTGTAATTTGCTTAAAATAGCATCATACGGAATGTTTTTATAAATTGTAATCATTTCATCTAACATGATTATATCTCGAGTGTCAATACCTTACCTGGAAAAGGATAATATTTTTAAAAAATATCGTAAAAAATTAAATTTATTCTAGATTTTTTTCTAGTTCTGATATTTATAGAAGAAATCAATGCGGGAATGTGACAATACTGGCTGTTATACAAATATCTTTTTAAATTACACTGTTAGCAATTTTTTACTATGTCTCGCAAATGGTTATCTTGATTCGATTTCCTCTAGTTAATGAAGTCGTAAGTTCTTCCTTTGACGTGCGGTAGGATCTAACAATAAGTTTCTATTATTACACAAGAATCTCGACTTTATGGTGCGCACTTGTTGCGTTCGTGACAGCGAGACGATTCGCTCGCTCGCGATTCCGCTTAATTAGCGTCGCTCTCGACGCCAGCAGACGTATTCTCCTCGACGACGAGAAACGACCACGAGAAGAACCGGCCGAGCATTTTGAAGCTGGTATCACCAAGTTGATACCGGGCGGCCAAGGTGTTTACGGTCCTCTTAAGCCGTCCGACACTCCTAACTTCTCTCAGTCTCTCTCTCTCTGTCTCTTTTTCTCTCTCTCTCTCTCTCCCCCCCTCCTCTCCTATTCTCCAGAGTTGTGGTCCAACGGCAGCCATATTGAAGGTCTGACCTTGAAGGGATAAAAAATCTCCCCTGAGATGTTTCAAGGCTCGAGGCACTTTTCCCTCCTCGTCTCGACCGTTCGGTCCTTCTTTCGCTCGAACCAGACTTTCCTCCACTCCTTCAATCAGTCACTTCCTCCTCTCCCTTCTTATCGTCTTCGTCTTCTCTTTCTCTTTCTTTCTTTCTCTCTCCATCTTCGGGGTCTCCCTTGTTCCCTCCGACTCTCTCCATCGTCTCGCAGGATCTTCAGTCTTCGTTCAAGTGTACGTTTTCATTTCTCTCGCTCCTCGCTCTGATCTTGCCAGCAGTGCGTCTCCCTTGATCTTACGGATCATTCGTGTCCCTCGTAATCTCATCTTATGGGCGCTCTGCATCTCACTCCGATTCCCATCTCGCGTCCTCCTCACGCGGGTCTATCTTTCCAGCTCGGATCTTGTGGAAGGTTTCTGTCCTGTTCGTTCTGGCATTATGGGCAGTTAGTCTCTGTCTCTACCGCTCTCTTCCTGCTCTCGCTCGCTTCCTCTCTCTCCCTCTCGCGCCCGCGATATCAGGCCAGACGCAGGCGGGACTTGGTTACACGTACGCGAAGGGCCCGGTGTGGGTAGGGTTATATCAATTTCTCTGCAATAACAGAACGATAGCAGCGGTACAGCTGCTTCCAAAATTACGCTTCACGACTAAGAAGACGTAAGCCTTCTTGGGCTTTATTATATGATATGTAAATTTATAAAAAAATAGATTAATTAAAAATTTATCAGAAGCAAAATTTTATGTTTGTGAGAATTAATTATTGAGCTAAAATTACGTCAACATAGATTGTAACTTAATTAATTAATTGTCTTTGTTTATCCCATCGTTAAGTTTTATCTAATTAAGATATAATAATGAGAAGTCGTTATCGCTTCTTAAAATAATTCTATAGATCTATATAGATGTTGTCAATAAGATTTAATTGAAGAAGAGATATACCACCATTGTATTGCGCCATACCTGCGTCACTCGAGATTCCATTGTAGATACCATGTCTACTGTCACGTAAATCACATAAACTGGCTAGTCACCTACGCGCCTTCCCCTTTTGTTAACCCAGGTTAGTAATCTAGAAACTTGTTGCAGTACATAGCCACGAAATGTCCTACTACTCTACTCTGACGTGATTCCGAGCGGGAGGTCGATGCGCGCATGTATACCTCTCACTCTCTTTGTGCTCCACAATAATAACGCTCAGCGTCTCACGCGTGACAATTAGCCCGAGGACGTCAAAGGCTTAAAGACCTTAGTGAGGAAACGGCAGTATAATTAAAGTCTTTCGCAGGGAATTAGAAGTAAATGCATCTAAGCAGTATTACAAAATTACACTTTTGCTTTAAATCCGCCTTCATACAAAAGAAATTATGTTAATTTTCACATAGATAATTTGACATAACAAGAACATTTTAAAGCTTGAAGGCTTGTTGATGCAAATCTTAATAAGCCATGAAATTTCTCTATAGATATTAAAACTAAATTCCACAAATTATCTTGTCAAGCAATTACTTGATACTTTTAACAATTTCTCAATTTTTATTAAACATTTTTTGCAAAGTTTGTATATTACTAAAATTAAATTATAAGCCTATCTTACTTGAATATTATAAAATTCAGTGTTAGCTTTATACATTATTAGGACTTACGTTTAAAAATTATTATAAATAAAAACTCAAAAGTCTGCAATATTTCGATTTCAAATAGCCAAAAATCAGGATTTAGGATTAAATTAGGGTGATGTCAGGAACGTCGATTTCCTAGCGAAGTCTTTCGTGACATACATACCGCGATGTGATGTAAGGACATGATTGTAACGAGGCAATTTCGCAAAGATGCGAGTGAGTTTTCGAATTCCATCTTCCATTCGTATCGCATGTCATCGATTGAGTCGAATGGCAAAACTTCTGCGAGTTCATCGATCGCAATCGATCACGTAACCGCGTGACATTTGTATAGATTTTGTCCGCAATTTTACTTTTTACGCGAAGAATTATACCGAAAGATCGATGGTTCCATTTATTATAAATGCGAGTTTCATTTGTCACACGGATTAAATGATAACGGAAATAAATCAAAAAGAGGATATTTATGGTAGTTATGGGCTGCGAACAAAATTTATTGCAGCGATCACGAATGAGAGCGTACCAAACAAATATAATTTTGCAATTACAAGCAAAGCGTATTTCGCATGAATAAAGTATCTTGTGAATTCAATTGTATTTTTCACGTGAGCAAGAAATTTTAACGATTTAGTAACTGGGTCATTATTTGCTTATCTCTTGGGCATTATATGCCGACGTCTTTGAAATGCGAACGAACCGATGTCCAGCTTCTTCGGGATGTCATGTTCGATGGCACTTATAATACGCAAGAGGCGGCTCGCCGCGGTGCTCCAACCAGGGAAATCCATTATCATACGCGATACTCTGCAGGTATACACTCAGAGTGCCGTTGTAGAACACGGCGAAAGACAGAGAGAAGGATATGAATATGAATCCCTTCTCTCGTGTCGGATTCCTTTGTATTACAATAATAGCGCTACCTGCATGTTATTTATCGTTCAAGTTAATACAGTAAAATCGATTTGTATTCGCACAATGTAGAAAGGATTGCATAAACATTCGACGCTGAGAAGCAAAAGTAAATAATTAAATGTTAGTAATTTAAATAACAGGTTGCAAAATTCTGCAGTTTTTTTACAAAGAGCTTCCAGAGCTTCAATACATACTTAAATGACTTTAACTTTGTGAGTTCTTCGATAATAAAATCTGGTTTATGAAAACACATTTAATGGCAACAATTAATTATTGAAAAAAAGTATAATAAATTTTTTTTATTGAGCTTATAGACTGCTATCAGACGTGTGATGTATGGCATAATTTTTTTTTTCATTAAAAAAATTTCGGCTCATTCCAGGCAAACGCAATAGCTTTAGATATTCACAGATTAAACTTCAGACTCATCACGGAATAACAATGAAGCAAGACTTTATTTGTATGCTCGATCTAAATGTCACGTTTAATGATAATTGATGCTATCTTTAGACACGCATCCCATCGTCGTATTATTGCGAAAAGTACAACTTTGACATGAAAGGTAAACCTGTCTACACTTTATCGTGTGAACATACAGAGAATTGGTTCTGATACAATATAATTAGATAATTTCCCATAGTGTCGTGATTATATACAATTAATAAAATTCAAAATTATGATCGAGATACAATATTAATACGAAACTGAGAGATGAGGAAAGAAATACAATTCCAGAAATTATTTCTAAAAAGTTTCAATAGCATTAAATTTTCTAGAAACAAGAAGTTAATTTAGAGTTTTGACAATCTTTCGGACAGTTTCGACGGAGAAACTTCCACTTAAGTTTATCTAATCTTGAAAGGCGTTATTTGAAACAAAGTGCCTCGGAAGGTTTCCGTAAACTATGAGATTGAAATCACGCCGGGATATTCGTACACTAGGACGAAGAATTTGACCATGCGGAATTTTAACGCAGATTTGCAACATCTTTTGATCCGCACTGATAGGGTCCAACGGTCCCTAGAGAGTCAGAATCCGGCTAGAGTCCTGTGGCAAATTCATTTCTTAAGGGATCTTAACCTGCTCGTCCTTCTCTTTACGATTCTCCGTCCTATCCATACCCATCATCTCCAATAATTTTGCCCTATCTTGTGAGGTTCTTTCTTTTCCTTATTTGGAATGAAAAATTGTTTTTTTTTCTTTTACCTGTCACTTTTTCCATCGGAAAATGCTGTGACTAACATGCCGAAGAATACAGCTCATTTATCTTATTCTATTTTTGGAAAATGTTTTATATTACTATGAAAATAAAAACGATACTTTTGCGATGAATTGTACAATCCAACATTTCTGTAACTTTTAGCAGGAACTGTACCAGCTCAGTTGTTTACATTTTAACCGATGGCAATGTTGCCAAGTCTACGGACCTGTTGCCGGTTCCATGCTGAAGATCTTCCATTAATTAACTCCTTAATGACGCATGCACCCAAATTAATCCGTATCTTGCGATGTACGAGTAATCGACGATTGCTTGTAAAATTTGAACATCAGATTTGTAAATCTTATCATATGTAGGCGTATCACATATGAATTTACCGAGTGATCTATCTGGTATCGATATACATTTTCAATACTTGATCATCTTTCGTTTATCGTGTATTCTATAGATGATTTAGTGATAATTATCCGAAATGTCTACATTCATTTATTAAATTAATAAAAATACTGCTATTATATTTTCGAATTTAGCAGTGTTTGTCGTTTATCAGAAAAAGATTTGTTCCGAAATAACAATAAGTGTTAAAGTTTTAACTCTCTCTTTCAAAATAAAAATATTAAAATATTTAATTATATTTTCTCCTAATTACTGTCTTTTTATTTTGAAATTTTTGAGAGATAAGCAAATACAATAGTGATAATTATTCAAGGAATAATAATGTTGTCCACGAAAAATCAATATTTAAAACATATTTAATATAATTTAATGTACATATAACTTGACAGATAGTAATTTTGCTTAATTATAAGTTCTCCACAGTTATAATCTTTTCTATCATTTATCATATATTACATATATATACATATATTATTTATCAGATTTCGTGATATGATGATAAGAAAATGATATGATAATAATTGAAATAGAGGTAAATTAAAGCTTTTAAATCGAGACTTGACTGAAATATCTGACAAATCTCTTTCTATCTTTCGAAATTTTCTATCTTTTATGGTAAACACTTAAACGATAAAAGTAGTTTTCTGATAATGCTTTCCACCTTCTAAAATTCCATTTTGTTGCAACAGATAGCGTTTCTTATATCATTTTATACTTAAGCTAGAAAGGAAAATGATCGGTTTCAAATTCATAGATTCCGTCTGATGAAATTTATCAATAACATCGTTTATCTAACATAATCCGTAAATTATCCGTCTTAATAAACGTCAACGTTAATTTATAATATATTTTTAACGCAAAATTGCAACCTTCTAATATCGTAAAAAGTATTTTCCATGAACACATACACGATACACAATTACTTAAGAAATAAAAATAGTCAATAAATACATGCTTCTGTCAACGTTTATAAACTTACACCGTATATTTTTGTTACCAGTTACTGCTTGCTTGGCAGTGTTGCGCTATTAATACAAATTAACTAAGGCAATAAGGTAAATTTTCAAACCGTTCCGTTCGAAGTTAAATGATTCGTAACGTTATAAAATTAATGACATACCGTAACTTCACATGCAACTGCACATGCAGAGTATACGAAAATACTCAAACGTGGAAATGCAAGCAATGGACAATCGCATTTTATTTTTCGTCCAAGAGATCATTTCGTTCTACGTAAGATGCAGGAAATATACATATTTTAATTAATTTAAGTTTCGTCAAGGTTACGGATTGACGTTCATTCAATTCATCATTTTGGACGATGAACCTCACGTTGAAATAAATAATACTGCAAACGCATAAGCACACGACAGTCATTGATTATTCGCAGAATGCGTGACGTGACGCAAACGAAAAGAAAACGTTTGGTTATTGCGACAGGAGGATTTGCATCTTCGCGAATCTCTCTCGTTGCCCATCGCCCCCTCTTTTACGACGCGACTTCGTCGACCTCTTCGCACCGTAGAAACGTTTTCATATCCGAAAATATCTTCGGCCCGCAAACACTTTCCGACGTGCAAAGATATTTCAATGCGTGAAGCAACAAAGCGGAGCGCGCGAGAAACATTTCCTCGAGAAGCATTTCGTCAAAATTCAGAATTTGATGAAGCTTCCATAGAACGCAAATATATTTCTAATCACGTGATTCTATTATCGTGTTTTATGTTATAAAAGTTTATTCATCCTCCCTTGCTCTACAAATTAAAAAATACATATTTAGCGTACATCGTTCTATAGTTTAAAAAAACTCATGCATATCATCACATACATCAAGTTACGCGAGAATAAGAAAAAATTAATTGAAAATTAATCTTCAATGTAAATTACATTCAACTGTACAGGTTAACATTAAAATATTTGATTGCGAAAAGTAGAATATTTTTTCAGCATTAATTAAAGAAAGAGATTTAATAATACATAAACCATTGAAATTTTGAGATATTTGTTCATTTGTAAATTATTGTTAATGCAAATTATTATTTACCTTTAATATATATTACAAAATTTCTTTTTATAATAGACACAATTTATTAAGTCAATTTTCGCTGAGCTATCTTTTTGCTCGCAATCTCATATCTTTATTAAATTTCTCGCAATCGTTTCTCTTTTTAAAGCCTTCATCGTATCCTAAACTCAATAAAGCGCTACATTGTTTCCTATCGCTCT
This sequence comes from Tetramorium simillimum, assembly GCA_011636635.1. NCBI lineage: Eukaryota > Metazoa > Arthropoda > Insecta > Hymenoptera > Formicidae > Tetramorium > Tetramorium simillimum. Next base: position 19,236 of record VBVQ01000862.1, on the reverse strand, counting down.
CGCTACAATTGGAGCACTTTGAAGGTCTTTTGATGTAGAACTCGTGAACAGCGTCGAAGTCCAAAGAACTCGTATCATACCAAGTTTCCCAAGTATATCCGCGGCCAGCGAGATATATCGGGTGTGCGAGCGATAAAGAAAGTCTGTGTACGCCGAGACTTCACATGTGTGGACCCGCCGTCCGTGCCCCCGAACGATAACTCCTTATCGTATCCGGCTCCCCTTACGCACACGTTGTCAGTTACTGGAACTTAATACGGTACGCTTCGTATGAATTGGTCTGAACGACTTCAACGTATCGTCATGTTTTCGTAGAGTTTGCTACCGTTTACGTGACACCGAGATCAAAGGCGTTTGCAAGTCGGAAGAGCTTGAGAATCGCTGATGTAGCCATATACGGTACTCCGAATCGCTTTGGAGCAAATAGTACCTGCAAATTGGTTCACACTGTTCGCGCATTCTATCATATTCATTTCACATTTTTCTTTCTTTTTTTTCCTTTTGCTTGTAGGTATTTTTTTGTGAAAAGGAGAACAAAAACAAGCAAAAAAAATCACACTTAAAAAAGATAAATAATAAATTTTTCAATCTAGTTTTTCCATGATTTAGTAAAAAATAATTTGCATAGAATCTTTTATTTTTTTTATAGAACTTCTTTAAAATGTAGAAACCGTGCAACGTCTTTAAATCTAAATTTAAAAAATTTTTTTTAAAGATTCTTTGTCATAATGGAAGATGTTTTTTTTTCTGTAACGTCTATTTCGTGTGACGTACGAAACTTTCTTTTCTTTATATCTTTTTCTTCATTTTTTAAAAATTATAATAAATTATTTTACTCGTTACGTTAAAGATGAATTCTTTTTCAAGTTAATATAAAAAATAAATGTATTATTTGCTCAATAAATTATAAAATATTATGAGTGATTAATAGCGAATTTAATAACGTCCAATCAAATTTTATTCCAAATCATGAAAACTTTTTTAAAAAAAAAGAGAAAACTGATCAAGAGGTAAAAACATAAAGAAAATACAGAAGGTCGTGTAAAATTTTAACAACAAAAAGTTTAAGTTATCGCTATCAGTTACGTGTGGAACGACTAAATGGACAGACAATGGTGCACGAGATGCATCTCAAACAATAGCGTCCGCAATCAAGCGATAAATTATTGCAAATCAGTCGGCTTTTTAACGCACCGCTGTATGTCAGAGATCGCCAGTAACGCGATTAGGGGGATGAGATATGGACCGGCGTATCGGGGAGCGAGAATGCAAGGCAGGAGCAACGTCTTCGCCAGCCACGCCTTCGATCGGCACAACAGAGCGCCAACAATAAAGCTGAAGACTAGAAATAAAAATCGCGGCGACCTATGCGTCGCCTCGTAACGCCTCGTTCCCATTCCCGCTCCTGCTCCTGCCTCGTCGCGCCGCGCCGCGAAACTCATTAAAACCCGTCGAGATACCCCGGCCACGTTTATGCAGACACGTAACGACGAACGAGAACAACGTCGGCGCATGCATTTACGAGCGGCATCGTCTTTATGCACCGGCGCGGCGCGACGCGACGCGGCGCGGCGCGGCGTGGCGCGATGCATTGAGCCGGCGACACCGAGCGCAGCACCACACTGCGAAAAGTCGTGACCGCAATCGGGTGAATATCGTCTTAGGATCTCCTATCGTCAGAATATCGTACTTCCGGCTTTAACGCATAATGCGGATAAACAACTGCCGTTTTCTCATTTTTGAAGAATTTTTGAAATGTAACAAATCGGATTATCGGTGAACTGACATGCCTTCAGGTATTATGGAATGAGATGGCATCTTAAAATATGCGAACCATAATTACTTTCTTTTGAACCGTCACTGGTCAGAGTATTTTCTCTCGACGTATTGAAAAAAGCATAAGCTTTTGTTTAATAAAATTTATCAAAATATAAGTAGTAGACAGTAGAGAGTAAGAAAGAGGAGAAAAGAAAGAAAGAAAGGAGAGAGATCTAAATTTTTATTAGTAATTATAACTTTGACACAATAAAATTTCTTTTCATTCATGCGTAAAATTGGCAAAAACATGGCCATCCCTCACTGGCTCGCGTAAGCAATCGAGGCACGTAATGAGAAGTGGTACGAAGTATCTCTTACGCGATCTATCCTTCCAACTATTTTTTTCCCACATAACAACAAGGCGCTACAGCTCGTGTCCTGTTCACCCATTTTCGAAGGACCTTAACCAACCATGACCGAAGCGGCTCGCGTGGGGCTCACTTTAATGCCATAGTCTTCCACACACGGTCTACGTATGTGTACGTTATACACGCCGTTTTCCTTATATACACGGTGTACCTTGATTACCATGCCGCCATACATGGCACCACAATTTCGATGCGTGGATTGCTGAGAAATTGCGCGCTCCGAAAGAAGCCGATTTATTAGAAGCGCCTAATATGGCGCCGCGGCAAAATTTATCAACAATCCGTTTATTTTACGCAATTTTTCTTCTCTGTCGTCGTTATCCAATTTTGCACGTGGCAACAGATGCGAATTGCAGCTCTCGGTTTTATAATTTATCGTAAAAAAAAATTTATGTCGAAAATATGGATTGAAATATCTTACGTCAAACATATGCAATTAACGCGAGTACTTTACTTTGGAAAAAAAACTTTCTTCAATTTGATCGATACGGCGAGAGATTTTGGTAATTCGTAGTTTCGTCCAGAAATACGGTCGCACGTATAAAGGACAATTTATTAAATGCAAATAAAATAGTGCCGGTTTATCTGGAATCCAAAGGGTTATCGCATACTCAAGAGCAAGATCATATCATGTCGATTTCCATCGATAGTTCTCGGAATCATATCGTTTATAAAAAAACAAATTTTGTTGCAACAGACGTTCTCGGAATGCTGCGTCGCATAAATCGTAAAGCCTGTATCAGACTACGAATTGAGATTGAGAGCGAATTGAAATTTGGACAATTGAAACAAAGCTAATATAAAGTAATTTTATGAATATTGTTCTGATCAGTCAAATTCCAATCTAATCTCGTCTCATCTAATCTCGATCTCAATCCGTAGTCTGATACAGGCTTAACGCAATTTAATGCTTTGACGTCGAAGTTCTGTATCGCACCACAATCGATTAAGCGCTCCACAGCTGGTATCGCAGCTAAATGTACGGATTTACGGATGTTGAGCACCGAACGCCGGAAATCCTTGAGTGACGTTGACGCGCACATCTAGATGGCTGCACCAAATAAATGCATAACTGCATCGTTACGTGATGAAAACGGTGTACCCTACAGATTAATAGTCGGCAGGACGATATGACTGACAAGCCGGAGAATTAAATCACGTAAACTACGATGATGGCCGATTGTGAAGCGCCTAGGTGCCCTCGTACCGAGCGTAGAATTTTGCGATGGACTGTGGTGTGGTTGGCATAAGGCTCGCTCGCGACCTTGGAAATTGATGCATTATTCGAGATGAGAAATTGCGAAGGCGGGCACCGCTGAAGTTATGATGAATGAGAAATGTCGAGTTCCCCGCGTCGAATAATTCCCTTGATAAAAATAACGGCTGTATTATTTCGTCCCGCGAGATCAATTTCAGCCCTATTCATTCAACTTAAAAATAATTGTATTGTTTAAAGGTATAAATTGATTTTATCCTTTAAAGTTCAATAAATTGCAAGAACGGGGTGGGATATGTAACAATAAAACCCATGTGGAACAATTTTTACTGTGTGTATAATAAGTATTGCGTTAATTTATCAAACCTTGCTCTAAAAATATCATTTTTCTAGATTCTTATATCTGTCTGTGTACGCTTATCATCGCTTTATCCAAGCAAATATTACATTTCTTATCCGATAATTTGCCCCCTAAAGTTATACACTCACTTTGCTTAATTTCCAGCGAGTACTTTTTATTTTTCTTTGCTTTACAAATATTTTACGTTTTGAGATATTGCTATTTCTTTTGTCTGTAAACAAGTCTGTGAGACTGATAAGATACCACTTCTAGACTTTCTATCACGATTAAAGACACATCAACAGGTCGTAATCTGTAATCGTATAGCAATATGTTAAGTCATGATGATACATAAATAGGTATGAAATTTTCCATGGTTTTCCAAATAAGTCATATATATATATATATATATATACACGTTATAATTATGTATCGGTATACTGCTTAGTCAACAGACTTGCATAGCGAGTCAGTAACCAGGCTGAATACCATGATAATGATTACTAAAACGGAATAAGTTATACGTATATAGTGCATATATTTGACCCAAATAAATAAATAGTATTATAATTTATGTTAATAAATTAGAAAACGTTAACTTCATTTTTCATGACTCTTATTGAATGAATAATGAATTGGCAAAATAATTGAACGTATATACACACATATAAAATTGTGAAACTAGAAAAATTAGAAAGCTAGAAACTTTAAAAATAATATTTATATTATTATTTTATATTTATATTTTATATTTTATATTTATATTTCGTATAATTATTTCTTTAAATTAATTTTTTTAAATGCCTGATATTATTTTTCAAATATAACGAGCATAATAATCATCGTACCTTGAGAATACATAAATAAAAATAATGTGAGTCTTCCGAACCAACCTTCGGTGTCTGGTAAGATAGATATTTTTTCAATCGAAGGCTAATAAACGATTATTAGAGAAATGCGATACATCTTCACCTTTTGCCACTTTTTTGCAAAGCAAATTTATTCAAATGTATGACTTTCTCTTCAGGTATTTTTTGAATTTGCGTTAGAACTTTTCGATCATCCAGTTTCTCCTTGAAGGCCAACTTAGCGTCTCATCGGTATTCGCTCGTAAAAAATAGTTAGAATTTTTTAACAATCGGCCGTGAATGGCTCGGCATGCTCATAAATTCGAATGTGTATAAATTTTTGATGATATCGATTTTTCAATTCATTCTTAAAAACCGAAAATAGAATTTCGAAAGACAATCGTATATTAGTTCTTTTAATGTGTCAATTGAAAGTTGAGAAGATTGAGTAAGAATAATTCTATATAATAATTTTTGCTAAGCAATAACAAAAAAATAATAATACTTAGTATGACGAAACTATGTGTTATAAAAATATAAAATACGTGGATTTTATATCTGTTACATGTAGTAGCAAGACTTGTTGCATCCCATAGTACGCTGCATTTTCGTATGTAATATAGATTTCATATTTGTCATATGTCTTACAACAATATAAAAGAACAATATATTGAAGAAAATTCCAACAAAGGGAAAAATGAGTACTATTAAATTATCACGTTTCTTGCATTTATCAACGAATATATGTGAATGCAGATGCGAATGATAAGAAATTGACTTTATCATTCACGCTCGTCCGTGAAAACGTCGAGACGTGACTTTGCGTGCTCTCCAGTCGCGACACTTACCTTTCAGCAGGTGCAAATAGAAACGCGTTTATGGCCACAGCTGTTCGCAAAATAGAAGAGAACTGACAATGAGATGCACAACATCCCCAGGAGAGAAACTAACGATGATCGTTCGGTCCTCGTTCGCGCGTCGATTCAATTTGTGAGATCGAAAGTGAAAGACAATTCCTCGTTTCCTTTTGTTTTGAAATTGCAAGAGCAATACATCGAAATTCCTTTATGTTAACTTGCGAAAATAGCACGATTAATAACTTCGTGTCCATTAAAACTATACCTAATTATTATCATAATTTTAATAACAAAATGAAATACAATATCTTGTATATCAATAATACCATCGTGTCGCTAATATTATTATTATATATAATTGAATTAACATAAGAATTATATTTATACTTGAAATAAGATCAATTTTCGAGCAAGAGAATTAAATTGAACAAGAAAATCTTCAATGAAAAGAAAAATTTAGTAGTTTTGAGAAGAAAATTTATGATTCACATTATCGAATCCACTTGTATCGAGATCAAATATGGTCTTGCACGGATTTTAAAACGAAAGGTGCGCCGCAGGTGGTGGTACTGGAATTATAGAAACCCTAAAATTTCAACTGATCGAACTCCAACCGGGCCTTTCTTAAGAGCGGAGTCTCACTATGTCTTTTGTGATTTTCTAACTTATCTTTTTTATGGATTACTCTTACAGTTTGTTATTAGAAAAAATTTACGATCGTCTAATGTTCTTTGAAGGTTACAAGTTCTTTGAAAGGTTAGTAGTTTCAAAGAACTTTTAACCTTCATAGTTAGAAAAAAATTGTTATTGCGATATGACAATATCACAATGGTAACATTACAGAACAGGTATAAAATTACAAAATGTTTATTTAAGATTTTTATTTAAGAAAGAAGAACATTTAAAATTTGTAGAAATCTAAGGCTACTACGAGTCACAGACAAGTAATAGATAATTATTGTTTTGACCATTGTACTTTAAATTTTTTTACATACAAGTTGTGAAATCTTTTTTTAATAGTATATTTTTTATTTTCTGCCTCCGTTTTTATTTTATTTAAATCACTATTCGCAATAACATTAATTGGAAGAACAATCGGTCATTTTAGACAAGAATTAGACAAGCCAGACAAGAATTTAATGTGTCATTTACATTAATTAAAATTATTATCATTATCATATTGCTACTTCCTTCAGCGTTAGTCTCTTCATATTGCAGCAATTTGTGGTCGAGGAGCAAAAACACATTTACATTCAGTGAATAAGTGATTAATAACCCAGTTGCACATTTACATTATGCAAATTGTTATTTTTATAGTTGTTATAATTTATATGCTGTTCTTTTCCACCTTATATCATTAATTCGAAAGTAACTCATACGCATACAAAATACATATATTAATCGATAAATAATAATTATAATAATAATATATAGAATCATTATTATTATTAGAGTATTATTATCGTTTAATCAATTGTGCAAATTAGATTTTTACAATACATAAATATAATTTAAGTAGGACGAAAATTGATAATAATTGCGACATTTAAATTTGTACATATTCATTGAAAAAAAAATATGTTAATTGTGTAGAGGCACAATATTTCCGGAAAGTCCATTTGCGAATCGTCCGTGGAAAATGTTCGGTCATTACGTTTATTTTCCTAGTCGATCGCTGCTTCCACCGAGATTCGAAATTATACGTTCTCTCTTGAGGCTCAAGGTTGCATCGTCAGAAACCGCGCGTTTCGCGAGAAAAGCGCCGTGTCAGCTAATGATAGGTTTCCTCGATAATCACCAAAGAAATCTCCATATTTCCTTTGGGCCCGGGCAAACATATCGCCCACCCTCGCCGATGGTTGGAGCAAATGTTTTGTCTTTCGTTCGATCCCTGTGTCCCGTCGTGCGTACGTTTGCGCTGTAAAGTGATAACCCCACTAGTTTAACAGAATCTCATATTACAAGTCGTAATCAGGATCGAATGGTGCTCGAGGTTCAACGACGATTTGCTTTTTCCATGAAATGTGATATTTAGGTAGTTGATTTATAGGGACAATTCGTTCCTCGAGATTACGCGTATATTTAAAATGAAGAAATAAAAATAAGAATAAAAATATCTATCTGAGTTTACGCGAGATAATTGTTATCAAAGAACGGGTACTGTTTTTCAATCGTCTTTGAGGAAAAAAAGATATATTTTTTTGTAACAGATAATTTAAACAAGCTTTCGAGCGCTGTATTTTTTTTCTAACATTTGTGGGAGCTATCAAATATGTAATTGAGAATAATTGAGAACGCTTTTAAATAATCGTTGAAAGTAAATTAAGGGTTTGTGTCGCTGAAAATTAACTGTTATTCTGCGAGAAACGGATCTTTGTGCATTATAGTCGTAACTTGTCTTCCAGCAAATTTGTGGTTACATAAAGCAGTGCAAATGTTAAACAAGTAAAGCAAATATGTTTCTAGAATTGAAATATGAAGAATTAGCAATGGAATATTAGTGAATAATTCAATTTTTCCGCTTAATAAAAATTGTAGTTTTCCACTTTCAAATGCTATTACATTTATACGAAAAGTTTATTATTTGAAATTATTGAAGAAACAACAGCAAACAAAACAGAGTTCTGATGCGAAGTTTTCGACACCAAAATATCATTTTATTTCCGCACTTCTCATATTTTTTAGCTTTAAAATGTATCTTTAATCCAGAGAACCACGCGATCGTGCTCGAGGCACGCCTCGAAGAAAGAAATTGCTCTTCACGAGGGAGAAGAACGGTCCTCTCTTTTTCTTCTTTCTCTCCTTTTTTTCTGGCTACTCACTGCGTGCCCTGCACTTGCCGCTCGGCATGGGGTCGTTAAAAATGAAAGAATCACTACGTTCTTTCTCGTATCCTTTCTGATTTTGTTTGAGTGCTACAACTTACCCCGACATAGATTTATATTATTGTATTACTTTTGAAATAATGTAATAAAAGTATTATTGTATAAAAGTATTATTGCATATAATCTAAAATGTTTATAATCATATGCTAAATTCATTTAAATGTATATTAAGCAAATGTATAATATTTAAATAATATATAAAACAATATGTTATATTTTTTGAAATTATATACACATTAAATACACGGTATCTTTTAGACAATGAGAAAAGTTATTACAAAATTTTAAGAAATCTATTATTTTAATAATAGTGTCTATTGTGTTTAATAAAATAAATTATTAAAAAAAATTTTGCCGTTTAACATTTAGGAGTTTATTCTTAAAACTATAATATAAAAATTTTATAACAATTTTGATAAATTAAGTATGACACATATCGAAAAATATTTTGCATAATATAATTATAATTTATCAATTGTGACATCGGGATAAAAAAATAACATGTTATTGCGTCTATAATGTGCAAGAATTCGTTTTGATTCAATTGACGAGTAGTATTTCGTATGCGATAATACGTGACGTGAATATAGAACGAACAGGCGAACCGTTTCGATTTTGCTTACGATCTGGTCAGCCTCATGTAGTATTAATGCAGCATTAATTTTGTCGATACGAACAATAAAAATTTATGTAATCTTTTGTTCGAGAGATGCATAAAACATCCGCGTGCACGATGCATCTACTACTTATTACAAGCGGATGCAAGCGAGTGTTTTCTCAAAATACACGTTTCGTGTGCTGTACGCGTTTTGCGTGCAGTATCGTGTGTAAAACGCTAGTTATAAGATGCAACTTCGCCGCCGGCGAACTTGAATATTTTTATTTTCATGTGATTCACAACATCCGTAAAGTTGCGATAAGGTACGGTGCAAACGAGATAAAGTACAAATGAATTTCATATTAACCAATTGCGTTGCATAATTTAGTAGTTACTTTGAAAGTATTTATTTGTAAAAATAAACATATTTTTTTCTGGAAAGAAATAAAATTAAAACAAGAATCGTTTCAACGAAAATATATAATTATATTCATATTAAAGTATCACTGATGTGTAACGTAACGATGTATAAAATTTCACTTTGTACTTCGAGCAATGATTTACGTTCACATGATCGATACGTATCTCTTCAGACCCACATCGAGTAATTATACATTCATGTAACCGCGGCGCATATCGTGCGTCCGATTAATCAATAAAAATATTTATACATGATTATATATGTAAAGCGCATGATCAAATTCGGCAGATTGGCTTACGATGTTAAATTTGTTTGCGACTATTGGTCTGTTTACGGACTATCAAAACAAGATTGGAAATTTAGACGGCGATGTTAATATGATCATCACGATTAAATTACGATGTAGGTGATGCTATGAAAGCCGCATTGAGAATTTCAAAAGTCTCTGAACGACGAGTTGCCATGTTACGCATCCACTTTCTATTTAAAAATAACACGACATTTACAATCACTTTTAATAATAATTTTACGAGCTATTCTCGAAGAATGACAGATATAAAATCACTTTAACAAAAAATATGTCATAAAAATTGTCTGCGTTTGCATATTTAATTAATATTATACCTTTCTTTCTACAAAGATTTCTTTATCTTTTATAATTATTTGCAGCCAACTCTTGGATAAATTAATTTTTAATTTCACAGAAAATATATTTGAACGTTCATGGGTCGATTCCAAAAAGCTCATTATAAAATTATATGTGGATAAAACAGTATACTTTCTCCAAATATATTAGAAATATATTAGAAAACTAATAGGAAGCATATATGCAATTTAAAATTTGTCCAATATTTCTCTTAGTTCTTTTAGACTCAAGATATAGAAATAAATGTTTACGTCTAATTTTGGAACGCATTTTTCATAGAAATATTGTGTTACAGTCAAGTCTACTATTACGATATTATGGGAGCGTTCCAAAAATGAGGGAGTTGCTAAGGGAAGGGGCTGAGGGAAGTATCGGATTCGGTTGTATTTCGCAAGCAATATTTTGAAAATTGCCAGCTAAGTGTGGGTCCGTACTCAAGCGGACGGATAAAGAGGGAGTTCTCTCTGAGGGTAAACTCGAGACTCGGTCTCGCATATCCGTTCGAGGAACGGTCTAACCGGGGACTAAGACAACACAGTGGGGTATCCAGTCGTTTTAGATGTAGTTCGTCCTCGGGTCGGGCCGGCTAGGATAAAAAACCGGTCTGAGATAGGTCCGGGGTTTGTTTTAGCAGGTCAGAAACCATCTCGACCTGTCAGCCCGACCACTTCGAAGTTCCGCGCAAGCTAGAAATAACGATCGAGTTTTCCTCGCATTTTGTCTCCTTGGAGATTTTCCTGCTTTCTCCCTCTCCATCTTTGACCCTAAGATTCCCTTGAAACCCATAATATAACCCATGATGTAAGCCAGACGCTAAGAATGCAATACCTTTTCTTACTTACATTGAAGAAAGAACTCGAGAGTGGGAGAAGTCGTTTATTGAGTCGCTATCAAGTGGTACTAAATTCCTTGTTTTGTCTCGGAGCTCAGTTTGGGTTTTCTCAATCTTCTAGTGTGCAATATGTGTTATTTTTTTGCTAGATAAATAAATTTCACACTGAAATTAATATTTTTATAAAAGTAAGTTTATTACTTTATTATGTTACATCTCCATTATTGGCGGATATTTTTTTTAGATTTTTCTTATTTCTTGTATGATTTGAGTTTATTATATTATATACAAATATTATTATACAAATAATATTTTATCAAATAGAACTATGTCGTTAAATTCTGATAAATTATATAGCATAGATTGCATATTAACTAGATCTTTAAACCTTATCTTCTCGTTACGTGCTAAAACGCAAATCTGCGCTTTAAGCAACTTTTTTTTAGCTGAAGGTTAAGCATACAGTTTTCTGTTTCTAGAAAATTTCCATCTCATAATTACTATACAAACTTACGGCCGAATCTTTAACAAAGAACGAAACGTGCTCTGTGGCTTCTGTAGTCGTTCCATTTTTTTTCCTTCTCCTACCCAAACAAAACTCTTTTACCTTATTTCGTCTTCCTTTTGCGTTCGTGATCGAGCGAAGTTCTCAACGTGATCGGCTATTCGTGGTTCTCCTTCGATCTGATTTTCTATTTCGCATGGAAGAAATAATACGAAATAATTTCGGTGACATTATTCATTAATTGTATCATAATTCCGATTTGATATTAATAATTAACGATATGTCAAATTAATAATATAATTTGTTCGAGAGGCTTTTACTTAATAGCTTTTCGCTAAACAGTAATATGTTTACATGGCTACTGCCTCTCGCGATGGAAAGGTGTTTTCAAGATGGTAGAGAGAGAGTCCTACGCACGAGATGTTCATGATGCAATAGACCGGTTTTTTTTTTTAATCAAGGCAGTTATAATGAAAGATAACTGCACAGTAGTCGAAGTATGCGCTACACTGGAGCGATGCTAATTACGGGTTAGCTACTATTATAGATATTAGCGTTTATTCGCTAGATGTGAATTCTTCTTGCCAAATGCTTTTTAGAGTCGCTTTCACTAGCGTTGAATTACGATTGAACTAATTATTGCAAGCACATTAAAGAGAAAGAGAGAGGGAGAGAGAATAAATTATAAAAATTTTTACTCAACTTTGTTGCTTCAGTTATTATAAATCAAATAATTCAAATTAATACTATTACTCCGAAAAGCACATATTGCACAATTTTAATTAAATAATACACATAGGATATAATTTTAAACTAATATATATTTTTTATTCTTTCAAATACTAAAAAGTACTTAAAACATAGAGAACAGACTATTGCTGAAAGAAACGTGGAAACTTAAATAGATCCAATTACGTGATGTAAATTTTTGCATGAAAGAGAGAGAGAGAGAAACCTAGGACACGATGGAAAACGTAAAAAGACTGAGATTTATAAATAGCTATATTCGCTTCCGTCCACGCGCGAGAAAAAAAATGTTATCTTTCGCTGCCTATTTTAGCGCGCGGATTTTGGCGTTCATTCAAGTTTCCTAAATGCTCGCGAGGTACCGATGTCGAATGTGTTTTCCCCCAGCCGAGTCATCGGAAATACAGTATGCGTACAGATGAAAACATACTCGTTGAGTCACTCATGCATAGTTGTTCAGAAACTCATTCTAAATTTTTCGATAAAACCTTGATAAGTTGTCTGTTCAAAAATTATCTTTTCATTTTATCAGACTTGGTCAGGAAAGGAAGGTTTTTTTCCACTTGAACAGATAAGCACGAAGAATGACATTTAGTGTCGATGGTCTTGCGTAATGTAAGAGGAAGGAAATATCCCTAAGCACTTTGAAAAGAGCTGTAAGATCACTAAAAATTTACTTCATTGCACTTTCAATATGCGCGATAAAGCCTACATATCTTTAAGATCGCTTTAAGATGTAAGAGACGTTTTATTTGTGCGATGCAATTTGCCGTATCTTGTTTCGCAACATATTCGAAAACGGGGGAAGAGGAGGCGCGTTTAGCCACGAGAATGAATCTGCGAAACAATGAGCGTAGTACGCGTCACCTTGAGCCCCGCGAACGTATTGAAACGGTGCCGCCTGTACCACGGCCGGAGAGATCGGAAGATTACGAGCATTGCAAAACGATCTTCATTATAATCGGCTGTGTATCCGCGAGAGGAGAGGCATGCGAAGTAAACGGCATTACCTATGCATGAGACGCAATTACAATAATTGTACTATTATGTGTGTGTGCGCGCGCGCGCGCGCGCGCTGCGGATAGATGTTGCAAAACACGCGCGGATGTGCAGGATGCACGCGCGCGCATACACACACACACACGTATATACGCGCACACGTACGTAGACGCATTCCCTGAAATAGTTTATCGATTCGTGGGATTCCCGATCAGTAAACAGTCTCATCCTAGCACGAAAAACAAATCACGTTACAATCTCATCGCTGTCTCATCGTCGCGGTCGTTCTTGCACGCTCTTTTTGCGCGTACGTAAGTTCAACAAAATCACTCTTCCTAGAATAACTATTCAAAGTTAAACACATTGTGGTATTACGTGCGCAGCTTGTACAACCAAAATAAGTGTCAACTGATCTGCGTAAAAATCTCTTACGTTTAAGGATAAATTTTTATTGATATTAATCTGGTCAAAAATTGTACAGGAGACTTAATAACTTGATTTCACATTCAGAATATAATAATTGTAAAATTGTAAAAAAGAAATTCGAATATTTGCGATTTACTTAAATCATGCGATTAATGCGGAAAGATTCCAGCTAAAAACAAGTACCAAAAGATGTATGCCGAAAGAGAGAAAGTTAGAGTGGCCGCTTTCAGTATGTCCGATTTGTTTCGCGTTATTACGTAGTGATTGCAACTTTTTCGTAAGAGAAGATATTTTCATCCCAATGAAAATAAATCCTAAATTGCTCTTTAATAAACCCGGATGCGATTTCCTGGCTTTTCATCCATCATAATACGTAATAGACTGGACACCATTCTGTAAAAATGTCATTTGTCAAAGAAATCAAAGAAGTTTCAATGATGATAAAGCTATTATAGCTATATAGCTATTATCGTTCGCAACAAAATTAGTTTTTTATTTAAATTTTTTTAACTTTAATAGACGTTTATCTAATTTACATACATATGTTTGCGCATTAATTGTTTTAAAATAATTTTTTATCGAGTCAAGATCAAAGAATGTTTTTAACATTCGTTAAAAGTATAGCATCTTTTTTATAGCTAAATTACAAATGTTACTATTTTTTGAAAATACAAAAACCTAAAGAAATATAAATTGCATATATTACCATAATTTTACGTTCTTGTATTAATACCATTTCTTATTTCTTCGATATGTCGTGTTAGTATCTTAAGATAATGTTTTTTATATCTCTCATCAAATTTTTTTATATTATATACATATGCAACTTTTTTTTTAGAAACACTGCAACATGGCACAGTCATTGATGTCGTTCGTAATATTTAACAGGCTAGCGTCTGTGCGAAGTATTCCTAGTTGGCCCGTTAATTTCATTATTCTGCTTCGACCGAATGCGCGAGCAACGCGAATCGAGAGAAATGGAAAGTGAACGCTTTCAACATACGCGATCGGTTTTCGCATTATCCGGCAAGCGCCGCTCCTTTTTTTGCGGCACGCTTCGCCGGCAAAAAATCGTTGGGAAATGTATGCGTGATGTAGCAAACCCGTTCGCTTTATCGAGGAACCAGTTTGCAAAATCCTACATACGGCTATATGCGACGCCGGCAAGCATGCTACACGCATCGCGGAGCGCGGGCAAGCTTTTAATGCGTCAAGTCGATCACGCAACCTCACCATGCAAATTGACTATTAATTTCGCTATTAGTTAGCCGTCTAAGCAGAGAATATCGCGATGCGAAAGAGCATCATATTTTACGATGTTCTTGATACTAACGACAAAATAAATAAAGAAACAATGAAGAGATTAATATTATTATGTTAATGTGAACATGAGAGTTAGCAGAACGTGTTTCTAATGAAAAAAGTCAAAACCGCCGTTATTTCGCTTTAATTAATTTCACCCAAAGAATGAAGATAACGTATGCGAAATATACGTATGTGAAATATATTAATTGCAAAATTTTTCATTTAGTGATTAATGTAAGCAGACAAGGATTATTTTTATTAGTAAGCAGATAAAAGTTATATTTGAAACTAAGAAAGATATCACGGTTGTGATACCTGAAAGAATAGTTCAATTATGATTCTAATGAATTGTTTAGGACAGCTAGAGTGGCTGTGATGATATTTAACCTGCGATATGGAAAAAGAAGCGATCTGTCATCATAAAAAGAACTTTGAGTGTTTTTCTTTGCCTGATACTTTTCTGGGAATTTTAGTGTTTGATTACATAACGCTCTATGGATAGAATCTACGATAAAGGATCAACAACGTTAATAATAAACACTTCATGAACAACAATATTTTTTACGCTGCATAGTCAATAGTGACGCGTCAGCTTCGAGGAAGCCACAGAATAGTTTTTTAATTGGCAGTGTTTGATATAAATAATCGATCGTCAATCATGTTCGTAATAATGGCGATTGTAAAAACGGTATGAATCAAATCTGAGAAGTTGAGTTACCTATTTTATTTTATATCTTTACAATTTATAAAATTTCTCATAAAATTTTACAATTTAATTATAATATTTAAATGCGTTTTCTCAATCAAATAAATACATGTATGTACATATTATATGTATATATGTGTATACTTAATATTAATATATGTATAGAAACATTTTATTTTAAAACAAGATATACATTTTTATAACGATTGACACAATTGCTCCCACTGCAATATAATAACGTTTTCTAATTTTTCTTCTCTTATTAGTGTCAACAACTTTAGAAATCATAATCTATTGAAAATCTGATAAATAGCATAATGTACAGTCATCGAAAATAACAACACTTTATGATATTATTTAGGTAAATCGATAAATTGTCAATATAATTGCATTTAATTTAAAACTATTTGATAAAGAATTAATGTGAAATAATAATTTTCCATGTTTATTATATATAAATATCACAATATGTAGAGTATTATATATACATATATATAGTATTATTCATAAATATCTAATTCTTTGTTCGTAATCGATAACTGTTGCCGAAGCTTTAACCCAAGGTAAATTGCAATTTTCCCAATCGACTGCGGAAACGACTGCGGAAAAAAAAAGATCGTTCGTTAGAGGAACGGGTTTTTCCGCGTTTCTCAAACCTGGTCCTGCCGGACACCAACTGTGTCTGCGCTGTTTCTTCATCGGTCGACTCGTTTGTCACAACGTTATGGCTAACTATCAGCAAACTGAGAATCATGTTTTTCACGTGTTCGCGGTTCTCGTTATAACTTTAGCTGCGGCGAAACTCACCGCGGCGCAATGTGGCTTAACGTTCTGCATTGATGCACCCGTCAATTGTCGATCATGATACAAATGAGACAAGCTCATGTGTTTGATCGTCATCTCCTGCATTTTTGTTGTTTTGTTCATCCTTGAGCACGTAATTTCTGATAAATACATTCCTAATACGTCGAATAATTATGTGTTTGTTAATTATAATATTTCATATATATTGTATATTTTATTTATGCTTTTCAAAATTGATTTAATAAGAAATTAAATTTTACGATTTATGCTACATTAAAAAAGTCAGAATCGAATAATTAAATCAAGATTTAAAAATAAAAGATTATGTCCCAGCATAATAAAATAATATGGTTACAGATTTAATTTATATGATTAATAAATGTGACTAATAAATGTATTGATCAAAATTTTTCATTTTTTAAAATATCTTTTAAAGTCAGTCAGCACATTAGATTTAAAAAATCGTCCATTTACGTTTCTTGTTAAAACTTTTAGTATTTGAATGAGACGTTGCGTACATAAAACTGATTCATCGATTGAGCTTGATTTTCACAACTAGAAATTGACTTGGATGGTTTACACTCTGACGCAGTTAGTGTAATTTTAGTAGTAACGATTTATTGGGTCGCGAACAAAAACGCTACCGAGAAACGCAGAAACATGCTTCGAGGAGAGAAAAATGGCGGGAAGGGAGAACGAAGCTGTCCGACGACGAAGAAAAGGAAGCAAATGAGAGGCTCCTTGACGTTTTTCTGCTCCCTAGCTAAGGAGGGAAAAGAGGAGACACAATTATGCGCCAGATATGTGACATCATCGCGAGAGAAAAAGCCGACCGTTTCAGCTGTTGCAGCATACGGCTCGTTGATCATGCACACCTCTTGGATGAGTTATTAATCGAGCAGTCAGAGTGCACAGAGTTGGATTAAAATAACGACTAGTCGAGTAATTGCGACTGATCTTAGAATCTTTAAGTTTGTTTTTAATAAACCGGTTAGTGAGATATTCAATATTTTGCTGTCACGTGTCGCAAAGAAAAAAAATTACAATTTCATAATTTTTTATTATTTCTACAACTATTTCTATAGTTGTAGAAATTATCATTATACATGAAAATTAGATAATAATAATACGATAATGAAAAATCTCTGTACATTCTTTATCGGAGCAATTCTTTACAGTTAATTCTTTTTATTTTTTCTCTTTGTTCCGAGAGGAATTACATCCAAAAAATAAATAAAAAACTCATTGAATATTAAAAGAAAGTATTATTTTGAAAATATTTAAATGCCATCTTGAATTAAAGTTCCCATTTTGAATAAAAGTTCCTATTTTACAGACAGAAATGAAACTTTTTTTATTCTCTAAAGAAGTCACGTACAAATACACACACAAAATTTTATGACGAACGCAGGATGCTGCGACATTTCCACTCTCGTATCTTATTAAAGAAGTCACTTCAGACAGGGTCGAGGCCGAAGTTCACGACATCGGCATAAGGATAGAGGTAGCTTCCGGCGAGGGAGGGAGTCATACCATTACTGAAGCTTATCGAGTTCTCTTTGTTCGTCAATGACGCCAATGTCGGGCCACGTGTGGCCGCCGTAGGAGGTCGTGTGTATAAGTCGTAAAGCACTGGTCTCTCTCATACGCATATGTTGCGTATCTGTTACGTGCACGCAGGTATATCGCACGCGTTGCCCAGCGAAACAGATTCTGCCCTTTGTTCGCCGATGAGCGAGCGACCACGTGAAACCGGGGTCAGACCCGCGTGTGGTCTACTTCACGTTAATTGCCGTACTCGGGTCGATGATCGTTAGACCCGAATCGTTTCTGCTTTCTGGAAACGATCAGTGGCGAAAGTAAGTTAACATCCGAGACGGATGCGGATTTTCGGGACTTTGTGTTAAAAATCATGTCATTCAGGCAAATCCCTTTGTCATTGATTAACAGTAACACAGGAGCACATAAATATAATTTTACATGCTGCATAGCTTTAATCGTAATTTGAGACATTACGGATCAAATCTGTTTGTCATATTTAAAATAGATCTTAGAAGCATAAAAATTTTGTAGTATATTTTTATTATGAATGTTTCTTGATTATTTTTTATTTTCTCTAAATTAGGAATGAAAAAAACAAAAGAAAAGAAAGCTAAAACTAAACTAATTGTAAGATTAAAATTTACACGAATTGATATAAAAAATCTGAATAGAATAAACCGTAATTATTAGAGTTAATTATTATCAGAGTAATTAAAAATTCAGTAACATACTAATGCATAATTGAAAGTGTACAATTTTAATAAAGCGTCTTTTGTGACGCTTAAAAAATTTTTAATTGAATATTCTATCGGTTAATTAACGTCAATTACAAGTCAAATGTACAATTTTAATTAAAACCCATAATCAACCTCCGGTCTTTGTTATATTCATTTTTATTACATTACATAATATCTCTAAGGATTCTAGAATATCTCTAAAAAAATCTAGTGCTATAAATGTCTTCATAACATTTCTACGCAATAAATTCACCTCATGATTTCGCTCCTCATCTAAAGATTTCAATCGCAAGTCACGTGTCAAGATATCATTGAATACATATCGTAAACTACTCATCTCTCTAATCTATCCATAGCAGCGAAATGTTTACGTAAAATGAATATAAGAAAAATACTTGCGTAAATCATCAATCTGTTTGCGGAAGTAAAACATATGTTCATCGAGTCAATAGAATAATCGTTAACACCGGGGACATCCGTAATTTACTATTCGTTTTCCATATGCACATGTAAAAGTGAAATGCATACTTAACATATACCTATATAAAGAGTGAGACCAAAAACAGGCCAAAAATCGCCTATTTGGCGACCCTTGAATTCCGACTTGAATTTGGTACTAAACGATAGTTATATATA
>VBVQ01000861.1:0-45493 GCA_011636635.1 Tetramorium simillimum | reverse complement strand
GTGTTGCCGAACGCCGTCGAGTCGCCGGAATGCCTGCCGCCGCTGAGCGCCGGGCGCGGAACGTCGAATATTTTATTAAATATCAAAATGTTAAGAGCGACTATGTTTCAGCTTTCCATCGCTTGAATGAAGTACGCCTGTACTTGAACGTGTCAGTCCGATAACGATAATGTACATACATACGTGAATTTATAATTTGTGGCTGTTCTATTAGCAAATTTTATTAATAAAATAAATATATATTATATGAATTTGAACTTTTATATACATTGATTTTTATACATAAATTATTATATACATAATCTGAGCACTTTAATAAGAGATTTTATGGTGTGAAAAAAGAAAGAGAATAAAATGTGCACAAGCAGTCTATTTTTGTTTCTCCTTTTTTAAAATTTAATTCTTTTTTATTTTTTTTTTGCAATAAAGATAGTAAAATAGGAGAAATAAAGATAGAATACATACATATTGTCTTTCATAAACTTGTATAAGTCTCCCAAATAGTCAAACTAATAAATTCTATTTTTTATAAATTTTTAAATTTTAGTACATGATTTATTTATGAATTTATTAATTTTTTTCTGTTTATTTCACAAAGAATTGATTGAAAATCAGTTAGATTTTTGAGAAACTCATATGTGGAGTTCAATTAAGGATTAAGCAATAGACCATGTAATTAAAAAGAATCTAGAATCTTGTTTCGAAAAATCAATTGTAAACTTTTTTTGATAGCAAACCGCGAAAGATTAAAATCCAAAATAAGCAAAATTATAGAATATATAAAAATAGTATTAAGGTTTTTAGAATCACGACCAGAAATTTCTAAAATTTTAAGAAACTTTAGAAATTAAACCATCAAAAATTAACGGTGTTATTATGATTGGTAAGAAAAATATTAAATCTAAAGCTAAATCTAAAGGAATACTAAAGCAATAGAATTACGATTTCAGGAAATTTCCTAGAATTTTAATTTTGTGATAGAAGGAAGAGTTCTTATTGAATAGTCACTTTCTCTTCTGATATTTTCAACGTTAATTACGTAAGATTATTTTATTGAATGATTGTATAATAATATGAATTAGTATAATATAACAACAAGTTGTGTCGAGTTTGGATTTTCTGCTCACCCTGTAAATGCTCTGTAATTCCGATATTTTTTTTTCCAACAAAAAGTGGATTATTGATGAGAATATAAGTCATAGAGTTATAGTCGCTATTATACTATAATAAATAGCGCGCACGGAATATAAATAAATGTATATTCATTTTAAGTGTTGTCCACACTAGAATGACGTTTGTTTCTTTGCAGCCGCAAATCGTACTATTGTAATAGAAGAATAGAATAGAATAGTGTAGCATAATTACGTAGTCGACTTACATTGACTATGTTAATTAGGTCGATCGAGTTCGTCGGAATTGAATTTTATGTAAAGTTTTTTTTTCTATCTCGATCAACCCCCCATTATCAGTGTAACTTATAAATATCTCTGTATATACTACAGTATATCGATCGTAATAGTCATAACAAACGTCCACGAAGGTAATTCGTGATAATATAAAAAATTTAAGTGAAAATGAGTACATGATGTACATAAAACGAGTACATGTTTTACATTCGCATTTTCCTAACTCTACGATCTAAGTGTTAATAGATTTCGACATTTGGCACGTTTTGTTCTTACAGAATTAATTCACATCTTTATAAACAATATACTGGAAATGGTTTTTGATTAGAAGGAATATCGATGCCTATAAATCGGTATATATTTTGATTTTATGGCCGTCCTTAAATTCAATTCGATCGTTTAGTCGAGGATTAATATAAAATAGAGTAACCTTAAATATTAATCGCGTCAATTATATATAATATACATTTATGTATAATATCGGAATTATACAATTAATTATACAATTATTATATTGGAAGGATCGAATTAGATTAATAATTCTTATTCGAATATACATATTATAATAAGATGAAATTATTTGTTATCAAACTAGTTGTTATGCTACTCAAATTTATTTCGTCGCACGTGAAGATTATAAAGTCAACGTAATTGTAATTATTATGATTATTGTAAATTAAATTATATAATAATCTAACATTTTTTATATTATATAAATAATATAAATTGTACTTATTTATTAAATAACATCCCTTAATTAAACGCACGCGCGCTCCATCGAATTGCAACTTAAAGACGGCCCGGTTATTATTTTACCGTTAAATACAATTATCTGTGTAATAATAATTTACACAGATATCTAAAAGAAGTCTTTAGACTGTGTACTAACGTTCGTAAGTATGGCGTCGATATACAAACATCCTTTCGTGCTCTCTAAGGGCCCCGTTTCGAGAAGTCAAGTAGTTTGCATTTCGAATGAATGAATCGGTATTCTATTCTAGGCAGTCGTTTCCTCCTGCTTATTAATTATAGGCAGAACCACTGTTCCCGTTCGCAGCCTGAAACCGTCACAGATTTCATTTACACCTCCAATAACAAATAAAGAAGTACGGACACAGAACACTCGTTATCGGAGGCAGATGGATCATGGCGAATTAAAAAAATTCTCCTCGTGCGGGTAATTATTCAGATGCTATTTAGTATAGAGCACCAAACCTACCGTCAAATATATAACAATATCTAAAACTTATATATTTATCAGTTTTATTTGTCGTTTGATTTTATTGCCTTTATACGAGTCAGTTACATTGCGATTCCGAGGCTATTTTTCTAAAATGAGTCATGAAATTTTAAAGAATTAGCGCAAAACCGTCGAGTTTCGAATCGCGACGCGATTATCGGAAATGGATAGATTTCGAGAGAACTTTCAATCGCGCGGATTCCATCTGCCTCGGAATATCACGCGAACCCTGCGCTCGCGTTAAATTCATTCCCGACAGATATCAGGGCGCCCCGGTAGTCGAATCGAAATACGAATTGGAGGAAACACGTGGCATCGATCTCGATGCTACCTTTAGGTTCGCCTGACTGCCGTAGAAGGAGGTGAAGGCCGTGTCGGAGCTGACGCTAAGTGGTAGACTTGTCGCGTCTATTGTCTCCCTCTCGCTACCGAGGGTGGACGCCCTTATGTCGAGGGTGCCGCTCACGCCGGACATTCCGGAACTCGTCGCCATCTCCACCTCGCCGACATCGGGATGGGACATGTGTCTTGAGATTTAAAATAACGTTTACGTTAATGCGTGCTCGACAATTCGTTTCGAAACTCGGCCCGCGTGACGCGTCTAGTAGGATTATTCTTACCTATAATCTGGGATCGGCGGGTCGATGTGCTGCCTCCGCGAGTTCGACGACATTGGTGTTCTCTTTATTGCGTAAATGTATATACCGGTCATCGTAAGCGCGTACGAGACGAAGTACAATGCGTGAAACTGGCGGGGACAAAGAGAGAGATCTCAGTATTGATCTTCATGTGGAAAGCTGATTTTTACTTTGAGAAATGAAGTTACTTTGTGATCGACTGAACTTTCTGGACTAGATAATGCCTTAGGTATATTTAATGTAAAGCGATATCACGAATGAGAACACAATCGATCGTACAGGAAATGACGACACTCGCAATGCGGATCAATGGTTTACCTTGTAGTGATGATTAAGCATTCCGATCAATATATTGAAGGAGTCTGAGGTGAGCAGCGCGAGTTGCAAGGCGGTAGCGCCCGATTCGAACAATATCACCGGCACCAGAGAGAAGAACATGAATTGCGTGATGCAGTAGAGAATCAGAATTGTTATTATTGGTACGTTGTCCCAGTGAAACGCCTCTATGTAAAACCTTTGAAACACGGCGCTGTAACGTAACGATCGATACAAAAATGTCACTCATTCAAGGCATTTCTATGAAAGCTTTCCATATACAATTCATTGCAGCCTACTACTTACGTCTGCATGCAGCTCAGTATTGTACCGAAAAAACCGATCATGCCGAGATATTCGATAATATCGACCGTTTTAACGGCCAGTTCCTGCAGAACCGTCGTTATCGAGAACAATACCGCGCCGCCGAGACAAAGCATGTCGCCAACAAGTTGGTTCTTCCCTAAAACGATCAACGTTAATTTTTTTTCTCTCCCCGTCCGTCCGCATTCTCATTGATTATTACCAGAAGCCGTTGGATCGTTGTTATCATCTATACCAGCCCAAACCAGACATCCCACGCCCATTAAGCAGACGGACACGCCGACGATGTGTACCATTCTGTACCTGACGCCCAATACCAGAAACGAGAGTACCAAGGCGACCGGTATCGCCACGCAGTCAAGAAGCTAAAAATAGTAATTTATATTAATAAAATGTTTATATGCATGATATAACAACAGAGAAGCAAGACATGCAGCCGAATATGGAGCAACAATGGATAATTCATAACGCGCTTACAATATGTATTTGATTAAGAATGGGCGGCTCGGACAACGACGGAACGAGCATTGTTGGGTCGAAGACCCAACATCCTCATCCCCGCTGTGACCGTTACAATGCCTGTTCCGTGCGCCATTCACAGTTGATACGACTACTACTACGCACACGCCGGATAATACAAATTCAAACTATGCGGGAAGAGAAAGTTACGTGCTCAAGTAGGAAATCGTACATTAAGCAACACCGACAGAAGCCGCGCTTCAATGGGATTTAAACGTGGATCGAAGTAATCGCGGAACAAGCGACTTTCTTACGAATCATTTTATGAAGCTTAAAAATCATAGTCGCTAGCATACGTAAACGTAAAAGGTTTTACAGAGGGAATAATCGAAAATGCGATTTATAACAAGAATTATATTCAAGTCAATAATATAAGATTTCTAGAAATCTTACATTTATTCTAATCGCCAAGTATATTCGGACTTATTCTACAATGCTTTACTTTGTCTCTGCATATTTGTATACCTGTATACTAGCAAGGCTGGTATATTTATGCGACGATGTAATGAGTGTGCACGCCTCAACGTCGATCAGTGCTAATAACAAATACCTCCAGCCGCGGGCTCGTATGACGGAAATTAGGCCATTCCCCACACCTCTGCAGGACATCCACGTCGTATAGACTAAACACATCATTACGTAGTGCGGAACATTTTGCCCTGTTTCGCAAAAATGATAATTAATTAATCAGCCACGCGAAGTTTCAAACTTGAAATTCCTGTAGTTTAGCTTAACTTTCGAACGCTGTATAAAGATAGAAAAGAGTCTTTTTCCGAATGAATAAGTTACCTGTTGGAAGCGAGAGCCGGTAGGTACCGGTGTTTATGTAATGATTTATGAACGTCATGAAGCACAGCACCAGCGAGAGGAATTGGCCCATTATTATCGCCCTCCATACCGCCCTATTTTATAATACATTAATAAGTAATTGATATTTATTTCAAAAATAGAAAAAGAAATGTATACCTTAAAATATATTTAAAATTTACATAATACTAAATAATGCTATTTTCGAATAATATTATATATACTAAATTTAAATATGTTAGAAATGTTAGTAATTTTTTACCATGTCAATTAATGCTATTTAAACATTATAAAAAATGAGGAATCGGTATTCTCTAAATAGAAATTTATTTAGTTTAAACTTACAATTATATTAAATATTTCATATTTGGTACCGGAGTACTTTCAGTAGTAAGGCCCGGCGTTGGTCAGACCAACATCGCGCTTTCGAGCCGACCAGGCGATACAAAAAAAACACAAAAATGCCGCATAAAAATAAATAGCTTAATTTAAATGATAAATAATTTTTACAGTAAATTTTTATATTAATCGCCTGAAAATTATTGAAATTATGAAAAGCATATAAAAACATTAAAATACACAAATCTCAGCGTAGAATCCTATGAATTTTTCACACGTAAAAATCATGCAAAAGCTACATCAATACTAGTTTCGAATTTCCGGAACCGTATTATCACATATATTGATTTATTGTAAATTCTTAGTACTTGAATTTCTAAAACATTAACCGAAATTAAATCATGGTGATTGCATTAATCTAACACATCATTATGCCAATCGCGAGAAGCTGTAACGACGTAATGTAGCTAAACACCCGCCACTTTCATCCCTGGGTCGTTCGCCCCCTTTCGCCCGTCCCCACCGACTCTGTAGGGCGGCACAGGGCGGAAAACACACGCAACGGCTCCTGCGAACGCCTACAACGGCCACTCTTACGTTTACTCACGTACCATCGGCCCAGCTCGGATATGTAATTTTCGATTTTATCGCAGACCCCATTCCTGGGTTGTATCGCCGGATTTTGAGCGCCGTGACGATCGCCCGCCGATCCTCCCATGCCATGGTGCATTTTCACCCTGAAAGCTCCTCGCCGGCGAGCGAGTACTGAACCGAGGCGCTTGCGCGACCTCCTTCCGCTCTCCGTACAGAGGGACACGCCGTTACTCTTGTTGCTCCTCTTGTTTCCCTGGGGTGCGCACCACAATGGGAATACGAGATTTTACTATGCTGCGATGGACATCAACCTCGCAGCGTCGTAACGTCATGCGGAATTCCGGCTGGCGCTTTCTGCGGGGTCCTTTATATATAAAATATATTTTTTTCATTATCCAATATTTATTAAAGAAATTCATAAAATTGACAACTTAATAGCACTTCACAAATTTTAAATGACAATTTAATAATCTGCTTCTTAGAAAAGGCGTGTTATTTATTCTCGCAATATCTTGAAGTGTATTGTTATCTTTTTTCCGCGATGTTGATTGGCTCTCTTGCTTGACTTACTTTGGATTGTGAGAGTAGCTGTCTGATTAAATTTTGACAGCTGTTAAATAAATTGCTTATCAAAAATAAAATATAAAACCGAATAAATGGCGCGCGCTTATGTTGTCTAGTTAAATAAAAAACCTAATGATATTAATAATTTTTAAAACGTTTTCGAAGTCTCTCTTTGAAGTTAAAGCTATACTTAAGTTCTAAATTAAATTTGAAAAAATAAAAAATTGATGCGCATAAAATTGAAGAGAAATAGGATAACGAAGTAAAGAAGTATGTCTTTATTTATTAACAGGTAATCCTGCTGTAGAATTTTATTTACAATACAATATATTGACATTCTTGGATATACTGTGAGCTCAGTCGTATATAATGTCCAAAAAGTTCCCACTTTCGTAGCAGTCAGAAAGAGATTTGCACATTATATAAACTTTAAACATCTTTAACTTACTTATACTATGTCATATATCTCAAATTTGTTATCACTGCGATACAGCATAAAATTACGCGTAAGTATAGATTATCCGACGTATGAAAAGAAGGCAATATCGTAACGCTATGAATATGTAAATTTGTGCAGTCGGTTCCGTCGTTTCCATCGATTCAACAACAATCACCTATCGTTGATCGAAGGAAATCGAGCTTTCGTCAACGGTCGCCTATCTAAAAGAGGAAATTGCCGGTTTGGGTGATATAGTTTGTCGTTTTTACAAAGTTGGAAAAATATTTTCAATTTTATGCGTTCCCCCGATATGATATCAGATGCAAATTTCTCTGTGTTCAAGCATCTTCATTACACGCAGTACGCAATTAATGCACTACATTCACACGTCAGAAAGTCTATTAGTTAGTCGGAATAACGATAAATTGTCAAGTGGAAAACGGAGACATAAGTTTACGAGATAAAAATCCTCTCTTCATCATTATGAGGTAAGACGTAGAATTTTCGAAATTTGATTTTAAACGAACGCTGATCTCGCACTCTCGTTCGATGAGCAAAATTTTATGCTAACAACTATCGAAGACGTTGTTCGATGAGGAAAGTTTTCTTCGTCAAGTAAGATCGATCGTTTCTATTGGTTTCACTTTAATTAGAATCAGAATTAATTTTACTTCTTTTTCTCTTCTTCTACCGTCTCGTTTTGCTTGCGGAAGCAATCGCCAACCGGAAAGAAGTCCCAACACCTTTGCTGATACATATTCCACACGTAGGTCTCCTGACCAGTGTATTCGGTATCTGGTTTGTTAATCAAGTGCATAAGGAAGAACCTGTTGATGAAAAATCATGTATGAATTAATAAAATATATTGTTCTTTTATTAAAAGTATTTCATTCTAAAATCGCAAGCCTAGAATATTCGTTGATACTTACATGTAATTTGCTAGATTATGCTCCTGTTGCACGTGTGTGTCGAACCCGTGCGGCACCGCGTCAAAATATTCCTTTCCTAAACCGCATATGAAGCAATTGCTCTCCATATTCGTCTTCACGCTTTCGAGCTGATCTCGAAGTTCGCCAAACGCGTCGATGATCAAACCTGAGAACCAATTGCGATATAATACCGGATTTCTTTCATTTGACTGCGAGTACAGAATCAATCGAGTATACTCACCTTGAATAATAGCCAACAGAATGACAATCACGAAGAAGAAGAATGTGATGTCGAACATTATACGATAAACCTCGTAATCGTCGCCATCGGGTTCACCAATCTCGTCGCCTATGCCACCGCCGGCTCTTACGCCTTTGTACAAGTGAAAAACGAAGCACTGCCAAAAGAGATAAAAGAATACATTAATAATTTCGAATCAGAATATTGAAATCTAAAGCAACGAAATATGTTATGACTAGGTAAAGATTCTTCGTATTTTTCTAACACACCGTTAGCATATGATGACATTTTTTATCCGACTCTTCTCCGTCATCTTCCTCCTGTACGTAGAACTTTCTGAAGAAATTGAAGGCTATCACGGTGTAGATATATACTATGATTGTCAGTAGCATCACTGTCAAGACCAATTGCTTGCCGTTATGTGTCACCGATTGCAGAATGGTTCTCAAAGTTTTGAAACCGACCGCGACGTCCAGCAAATGAGCAGCGAAGAAGAAATTGTTATAATTGCCGAGGATCGAAAATGTAAAGTACCACAAGCTATACAAAAATGCCTGAAAATAAAACAGCGCGATTATATATGGATATCTAATTTAAATAATTTACGCATAAAGAAATTTTTATCTCGCCGAAAATTAAAAAAAAACTTACGTTATCGGTGATGGTGACTCCGGCTTTCCATATTTGATAGCGCCAGTCGATAGTTACAATGCTACAGAAAATTATTTTTTATATTACAAAATTTCATGAAAAGAGCATATATCTACTGACAAATGTATACGATATCTAGTAGATATTATCTACTTACAAATGTATTAAACCAGACCCTTCTTCTTCCTGCTGACTGAAAGAAGTCTTTTCCATTCCGAGCAAATTGCTGATGTAATCGAAATCATACGTCTCGCTGTATTTTTGTCGGACCTTTTTCTTAACAAACTTGTCCCAATAATTTACGGGGAAAGTCTTCGCCGATATCACCATTTTATCCCAATGCGCTTTAATATCGTCCTCTTCCGGCATTTCGGCTATATACAATCCATCGAATTCTACTCGTCGTGCAACTTCCTTCTCTCGTTTGAAGATGGCCAATGGTACCTGAATAAATATAAATATTTCATGATATTTATATTTAAATTATGATAATTATATATCCGTTCAAGGTAAAATATTTTACAGAGAAAAAAATTATCGGAAAAAAGTTCAAGATTTTAATAATTTACATTATTGAATTTATTAAATAATTGTATAATTATTGTTATTATTCGCGTTTCAAGTACCTTTAAATGATAGTATGCGACCAGCATAGCGAGTGAAACGATAGAATGAAGAGCAGCCAGTAGCCTCATAACGTGAGCCATGTAATAATAATCCTCGGCCACCTCCACAAATTCCTGAGCCTCGTCGTCTTCTTCTTCCGAACCATTTTCACCGCTACCGCTGCCTAATTCCATGCCACTACCCGCCAAACCCGATGTCCCCTCGCCTGATATTTCCGTTAACAAATCCGCCATTTGTCCACTACCTTCGCCGTCCGAGTCGTCAGCCAAAGACGAAACCTAGATTTAACGTGAGAAACATACATGAGAAAAAAATTGTGCCTATACAATGTATATTTTTACTTCATTTATGTTTGTTATATATATTGTGTGTGCATAATATGTGGAAAATTATTAGAAAATGTTTATAAACCTTATAGAACAGCAGCATAAAGTTGATACAAAAAGCGAGAACTAGGGCGACGTATTTCAAATTGTAAAAATTCCTGGCCAAGAAGGATACTACGCGATGACTATATTCGGACAGATCGATGCTCGATCCTGAGGAAGGTTCGACTGAGACTTCTTGCTTTGCTTCGGCTTCAACCGCTGCCATGGCTGCTTGTTGAGCCGCCGCTGCTTCTGCTGCAGCAGCAGCTTGCGCTCTGGCTTGTTCTCCGCTAAACAAATGTAATTTAATTTAATTAACGAAAAGAAAGTTTTTTTTTTACAATTTGTTAGCTTAAAGTAAAATAATACTCGATTTGGATATTACTATAAACAGGAGAGTCCATTTTGCGATGCAGTCTGTTTTAAATATGACCTCTTCAAACTGAGATATCGTGATTTAAAGATATGGTGATATCTGCTTTAAGGTGATCGTCTTGGAGCGAAATCTATTGTTAATCTACCAACGATATTTCATAATTTAGTTATTCGAGGTCAATGATTCTATATCCATTAAAAGCGTTAAAGCTTTATCTTTTCAACGAGATTGAATATAATTAGCTACAATTTCTCTATGCAATTTCTCTATTAACGATTATATCGACTCGTATTTTGAATTTAAAGACGGGACCAGATATGGGCTTTGCTTGTCTCCTCCTCGTCACGAAACACGTGACAAATAATTACTATTGGTCAGCTGATCGGATGATTGTAGTAGCGTAATATCGTAAGCGCCTCACATACGTGACACATACAGACGTGTCGCATTTATTCATAATTAATGCGCGCCCACCGGATTTTCAGAATACTAAAACTTCATAAGAAATTATCACAGCGACATGCGATAAACGCGGGTCTTTTTTCTTTTGCATTCTGCAAATGCCTATATCAGTACACACACTGTTATCATAATAAACTTGTAAAAAATAATTTTAGTTATAAAATAATAAGCTATGAACAGAGAGATATATTGAAAATATTAAAAATTATTACGATATGTAGACGTAATATAATCTATGGATTCTTTAATTATCTTTCATTAATATATCTATTGTATAAAATTTATTATACCAACCCGAGCAAGTCAGCTAAAGTGACAGGTTGCTCGCTCTCTCCCCCTTCAGCTCTCGCTCCCTCTTCGCCAGTACCCTCGTCAGGTGTACTCTCGCCCGTCTCTTCGATACTGGACTGCGGCGTAGAGGTAGTCGATTCGTGCGGCGCCAATTTTATTTGCCCCCCTTCCTCTTTTGTTATATCCATTCCGAAGGCTTGCACCTATTTTATACAATTTTTTTAAAACAGTATTTCTTAATGCCGTACTAATATAATTTATTGAGAAAGTTTTACTTGTAAATTCGACTCATCCGGCGTCGGTGGCAAGGCGGGTAAGTGTCTCGACGGTTTCTCTTCTTCTTCCTTGACTACAACGGGCTCTTCCACGTGCGGTCCTCTCATTAGCGTTAACAGGAGTCTCATGAAGTACTTGATCACGCAGCCGAAGCCAAAGCCAGAGTAATAGAAGGCGTAGAAAATCATCTTGAAGAACCCGACGAAGAGCTCAAGTATCGTCATCTGTTGCATCTCGGCGATCTTGTTCTTGATGTTGGTCGGCGAGAACATGTAGAAGAAGAAGTAAACGCCATCCTTGATCGCTTGTATACCTCGCCTGATCGGATCTTTATTTCTCTCTTCGTCATCGTCGGTCATGTACGTGTACGAAGATTCTCTCGCCTTGCCGATTCCGCCGCTTTCCTCGATGGTCATCAACGCGCTCGCGTGTTGCATCTCAAAGATGGCGTCCTCGCAAAAGTTGATGAAGGTTTCGAGTTTCTCCTTCTCGCCGGCCTCGACTACCGTGTTGTAGAAGTAGGTCCTCTTCGACTCTTTGATCTGCGGTTTCTCCCACTGTTCGATATTCGACTCCTTGATCTCGAAGTACACGCGCTCGATCTTCTTGTTGCCGCCGAGGATCTCGATCCTGCCTAAGAACGGCTCGAAGTAATTTAGAACAGAGCCGGCGGTTTCGAGGAACTTGGCTAATCTCGGTTCGTTAGGCATGTGCTCGGACAGATTGGTGAGCAATACGGCCAGATTGAAACCAATTTCCTTCGCCGGCTCGTGGAAGCGATTCATGAAAGCGACGTAATCGATCTTGCCGTCGTGATTCGTCTCGCAGCAGGCCAGGAGGAATTCGATTTCCTCGCTGAAAACATTTGGAGAATTAAAATTCCAATCTTTTGAATTTTCGCTTTTAAACGCAAAATGGATAGTTTTGATTCGGTAAAATAGTTTAATTCGTAGATGGCGGCAGTATATTAGAAACGTACTTGGTGTAACTTTTCTGCTGCTCCATCTTCTCCTTGAAATCCTTAGGATACACCCAACCGTCGTTGTTAAGATCGACTTCCAGGAAACTCGGCGTTGATACAAGATCCTTCAGTTTCAAGAACATATCAAAGTACTTCAAAATCAGTTCCACGTTACTGGCCGATTCGACTAAGGTATCCACCATCTGTTTTCCAATCGTTCCATTCACGACGTTACCTTTAAATCGCATGAATATTAATTATCGTCTTCGTCTTCCTGGATAAAATAAAAATGAAATTAGACATGTACCTTCAAGCATAGAAAGCATCATGGTGATCATGTCCTTCTGCAAGTTAAGCAATTCTTTCAGAAGGTCCACTTGGCTGGAGTGCTTCGAGAGTTTGTCTTGCATATGTGAGAATAGAAAAAGGAAACCTCCTACTGCGTCCCACAATCTCGAATGCGCTAAAGCTTGTTGATTCTGCGCGCATGGGCCCTGAATGACCTCAGTGAGGGTGTTGAAGACTTGACTAGCGACGCCAATAGCCTTGAAGAAGTTCGCTTTACCGGCAGGATCGATGAGTTCCTTGCTCGAGTAGTGCCAATAGAAATCCATGATCGACTCCTGCAATCGCAGTAGGTAATCGACAGTGCAAATGACCACGTTCACCGTCGTCGTATTACCAGCTTGCGTCCTGAGGTAGTTTTGCCAATCTACGAAGGACAGAATAAACATCAATTCGATCGAACTTATCTTTCAATAACGATAACGTAATACTTGCCGAGGTTGTGACCCTCGCAGGTGAGTTGGATAAAGCGGAATAGGGCGCAAGTGAATTCAGCGTCGTGCATATTCTTCTCGCCAGCTGCACCCTCGGAACCGACACCGAGACCCTCGGCTTTCGTGTTTCTCTCGAAAGCGTCCAGATCCAGCACGCTGCAAGAATTCATTAGACCCGCGATGGATGTGAAGAAACCGACGTCTTTCTTCTCCTTCAAATGGTTCAGCATCCCACGCTGAATTTCGATGTTGCCGCCACGCAGGATCGAAATTCCAAGCTCTAAAGTCTTCATCACCATCTCGCTGGGAATGCCCTTGCACGCCGATATATGCAGGAGGACCATTTCGGCGACGCCGCGATTTGCCAGACGAGCTTGATGGAACAAAAGTTTCTGCTTCTCCATTTCTTGCTCCTGTAGAAGAATATAATAAAAATGTTACATCAAAATAAAATTACGTCATGTATCATACAAATTTATACACATGTATACACACAAAACATGCTTTAAATCAAGCATATAGTAATTTACATAATATAACTTATTTAAAATTTTGTATAATTATTTTTATTTACATAGTATGCGAGACTTAAATTAAATATATTTTACAAAAAACATTTTCATAAATTTAAAGCAATCTCTTACCATCAGTTTATGCATTGGCCTCTTGAGAATTACGTTAAAAGAAAAAATGCACAGTTTAATTATATTGTTAGTAATAGATAAAAGAAAACAACTTTGACAGCCTACGATGCTTTGCTTGCTCATGAATGATATTATACACATCGCTTTAATTTCGATGAATAAAACAATGTATTACAATTCAACGAATTCAGGTGTCACAATATAAATATAGGAAACATATATTATACATATATGATTAACATTTTGGATTGCGAGCATACATTAAGCGGATGAATTCTCGCACTAACTACTGATTCTTACCATATACGGTTTATGTCTCCGCTTTTAGTAAGTTAGAAAAAGATAGGGAATTCGTTAATGCGGTAGACAGATTTTATAGACAATTAAAGGATTTTTCAATTTTCTCACTCGCATTATCATCTCTATACAGAGATATAAGAATTTGTTAATCGAAAATACTTACATGGATCGAAGCTCCTCCTTCTTCCTCGCCTCCGCCTTCCTCTTCACCTTCTTCCTCCTCCTCTCCGCAAGATTTGGAAATAATTTGAGCGTAACTCATGTAAAGCGGATCTTCTTGAAGAGCGCCTGACCGTTCAGTCATAGCACCGCGACAGAATGTTGTTACCAATTGTGTCAACGGATCGGGCTTGCCTTCCTCCTCGTCCTTTTCCATTTTCGTCAATTCAGCGTCTTCGAATGATTGCTGAAAGAAAAAAAAAATGATATTAATACTATTTTTAATTTTACGTAAAATTACATTTCAATTAGATGAAGTAGTAGATGAATGTAATTACCGTAAGATCCTCGATCATCACTTCTTGACCCACATTTTCATCTTGTAGCCACAGCTCGTAATACGTTCGCGCAAAAATGTTTATCGCTCGATGTCTAAAAGAATGAATTTATGTAAACACGTTAATATTACTTTGAAGAGAATTATATTTAATGTAATAGAGACTAATTTGCGTCAATCGTACCTTCTCAACTTATATAGAGGCTCACTACGCAAACATGCAATCGCCGCTCTTTTTCTGGCAGCGCACAACACACGTTTCCATCCATCTCGCGATGGCAGTGGCTTTGTCGCCTGTTAGCGTGTACGTAAACAGCAAGCACACTCGATAAATCATTAACAATCATTTTCATTAATAATTGCGGTTAATATTATATAATATACTATATATAATATAAAACACTCAAAATTGATCGATTTTTATCGCCCAATTATTTCTCTCTTCGATTAACAAACAGCAAAGTAGCTAATAAATTCTATGCAAATCAATAACACAAAAAACACATCGGCGACACTCAATGTAACTCAGTATAAAAATGATTCTAGTGATATTAAACGAATTAATAATGTGTGAGATCACAATTGAAAGGTTAGCGATCAAATGAAGCGAAAACATAACTAAATAGCAAGAAGGATACCTGGGCAAGGAATGTAGGGAAGTTTGGCGGAAGCAAGCGATTACCGCTCGTTTACGCTGGATCGACACCACTGATCGATACTGACTCTTGCTCTGCTGTTGTGGATGATCTATCTACTCGAGAACAAAAATACGGAATGAATACGATGAACGCTTCTCGACGCGACTTAAAGAAACAGAAAAATGATGATGACATGATGAAATGATTTTCATACGACAATGGCATTTTCAAGTCCAGTGATCACAAAAAACATTAATATCAATAGCAAATTAAAAAAAGATCACAAAGCTTCAGACATTTTTTTTTTTTTTTTTTGAATAATTTGAATAGTATCCACAAGATTTTGAAAATTACAATTATATCAACAACATTGAGCAGTTCCATAACTAACCATGTGCAAACCGTACAAAACTTTCGCCATGTCGGTGATCCTAGCGACGACGTCTTCCAGCTGTTGAGCCTTTACAGGCTCCATCGCGTCCTTCTTCTGACCTAACTGAGAATACAGATAATGCTGCCAGGACATCTCGTCGGCGGGATCGATCTTGTCCGGCAATGTTAGTTGAGTCTTGGCAAATTCCGAGATGTCAGATTCCGGCATCTTCTTCAGGAATCTGTCTTTGCAATGCTGCACCAGTTCTTGTTCACGACCAGCGAAGAGATTCAAGCCGACGGGTAGCAATCGCTTCAGGCAAGCGACCATCAAAGATGCCTGCACCTCTTTGTCCTTGTCTCTCTTCTTGTCGCGATGCTTCTTCTTTTTCTGTATATCGAGAAGATTCTTTAAAATTTGGTCTTTTGACTCTTTAGCTAAATGCATGTTATAATTGGCAAAATTAAATTAAAAGAATTAATGAATAGTTTGTACGAACCTTGCCTCCTCCGGAAGGCGCGGTGCCGTCAGACACCGCGGCAGGTCTTCTCGTTGCAGTGGGCATGATGAGCACCATGTTATCGATCTCGTTCGCGGATATAAAATTCTGCTCTTCACGCAAAAAGTACTGTGACTTGGACCAGATATTAAATATCGCCGCCACGTGATTGTAGAGATCCTCGGCTTCGGGAATATTGTTTCTCAGCCAATGATTCCTTTGAAGATCAACGTACTTTATTAACAAGGGATAGAATGAGTAGATATCGCGAACGAGTAACTGCCAATCTTCCTGAATCTGCGCCTCGACTTGCGAGGTGTCCTCGGTCGAAGATTTAATGAAGCCCCGAAGAGATTCCTCTTTGTGGAACATGGTGTCCGTCCGTTTTCTGACGCGCTCGGCGAGTGGCAAAAACGGATCCTTCAACAATTCCTCGGACGAGTTGATAATGATTTGCTGCGTATAAGCGGCGATGCGCGTCATCCACGGCGCATTCTCGTTGCCGATGTTCTTCTTAATTAGCTTCAGCACGTTTTTCAGCAACTGATTCATGTGATCGCTCGTTACCATGCTGACGTAGGTACCCTCGGTCGGATTCACATTGTCAGGCCCTTGTGCCCACCAGAACGGCAAGTAGGAGCAGAGCAGAGGTAGAATCACGTCGACGACGTGAGGAGCGTCGTTGTAAGTCTTCTCGGATTCGACGAACTGATCGACCTCACTAAGAATCGTCTCCAAAGTCGGCATACTCGATTCCATCTTTGTCATGATGTCCTGAGCTTCCAGAGAATGATCCGCGATTCGATTTAGGAGGGAATACTGATTATGCTTGTTTAGATGAGGCTCTAAGAAGGCTACTGGGAAGCAGCTTGAAAAGGCACCCAGGCAGGAGCCCAGATTAGATTTATGTCGCTCAATCTCAGTCTTCAGGTATTTTCTGTCGTGCGTCAAAGTGGCGTCTATCCCGAGAGTGTACAGAGACGCCAACATTTTGTACGATGCTACTTGAATTTCGTCGACTATGTAAAACAAAGATAAAAGTCTGATTAAATCAACGCACAGATTAATTCAATTAAAATAATTAAATAATCGTGCTGATTAAATTAATTTGCCCCTTTAATTTTCGAAATACTTACGTAACAAGTCGCTGCCATATTCGCACGCGGCAAGATGGTCAAACATCGCAGTGAGCACCGGCAGAATCACACTATTAACGTACGATAATGACGTGGAGGTTTTCAAATGAGTGCCTCTGAGGTGGCTGTACTTCCCTTCCTGGAGGTTCAGAATCGTGTGACCAAGATCATCGGCTGTGTTATTGAAGAAAGTTAACATGGACGTTCGGATGAACTCGGGACAGTTCTTCACGAGACTCTTGGCATCTATGCCTTTCACCAGCACTTGCAGACAACGAATCGTTATCCTCACATCCGCGCCAAAGGCGGCGAGTCTCGATCTCAGCAAACTTGCCAACTTGCAGAAAAGGGAGGCCACCATCTCCTTCTCCTTCAACGATGCCGCACCGACATTGTTCGTGGCGGTAGCCACGGCAATGAAATAGTTTCTATGCGTGCTAAAGTACTTCTCCATTAACGGGAGAACTACTTTGCTGAAGAACTTGATGTCCCTTGTCGAGGTCTTGAAACTATTTCTTCGGCTGAACGTGTCGGAGGGTTTCAATAGTTTCATGTTGATCGTTGCCTTGTCCAGATAAGCTATCAGCTTCTCTAATAACGAGTAAGCGAATCTTAATTCTACCGCAGCGACTGCGCCAGCCACTTCGGTCTCCGTACCACCGCGATTAGGTTTGTGAAGCTTGTAGCCTTGATACTGTAAGTACTTGAGAAACTCCTGCGAACGCTCGCGATCTTTTCGTTTCTCCTTGTCGGTTAACAGATCGTAGGGTACTAGTTGAGGATGAATGCCACCTCCTGTAGTACGTTAAACATGTTACAAAAAAATCATTCAAGATATACATATAAATTAAATATTAATATTTAATAGAGAAAAAAAATTGGAATTATTAGATAGCAATTTATGCTAACCACAAGTATTAAGTTCTTCCTTCTTCTTCTTCGCCCAAATATCGTGAGCATTGTCTGCCAAACGTTCGGCCATATTCTGCATTTCTCTGCTTAGCGTCAGATTAGTCATGTCCACCGGGTGAGGATTGTAATTAAACGGATTTCCCGAGTCGCCCTAACATATTTGAAAATATATATAAATATATCTTTTATTGATATAACAGATTTCACGAAGAATTTCTTACTTGACTCTTGGAAGACCTTCTCATGGAACTGCGATTAGTCGACGGTACATCGACCTCCGAGTGTTCCACGCTCCAACCAATCGCCAGGAGAGCTTTCAAGCTCTCTCTGACGGGTTCCTTGTACCGCTCTCGTTCGTAATCGCTCAACATGTTATACGGCTTCAATCTCGGATGGGTTTTATTCACGTCCGACCATTGTTCGCCGTAAGTCCAGCCATTTTCTAATTTACGGCTAGCCCAAGCATCGTGATAATGCTCGGAGAATTTTTGCACAATTTGATTGAGATCATTGTTGAGCACCACACTAAAAGAAAATTGTAGCAAAATATTGAAACACACTCAAATCACGGAGATTTTTCATCTTACAATTATCACATTAAAACTTTATTATTTATAACTGATGTAATTATTGAAATTGTTTATATAACAAAAATTAATAATTTACCTGGAGGTATTGATTGGTTGTGGATTGTAAGGACCATCGGGTGATTGAGTCGAGGCCGATTTGCTGCCGTACCACTCGTCGTCGTAATTTTTCGAAAGAGAATAATCTGGCGGCAAGGCGCAACCGATTGCCGTCAGGCAAGGCAGCGCTTTTCCGAATAATTCCGGATCGTAGTCCATCTTAGACAGGGAGTCGAATATATTGCTGAAGAGAACCATTGTGAGACGTTTCTCTTCGTCGCTGGAGGCGCCGTAAGAGCCTTGACCGCTGGAGCCGGTGGAGCCGTAATATTTCGCGCAACGATCGTAATGCAGCGTTAACAACTAATAACACAAAAAATTAATCATACGGTAATAAAATTAAAAATATGTTTTGCTTAACAAAGATACGATTATTAATTATATTTAATATTTATCTGAAATAAAAAATAAGCTAAAAATTATAACAATCGACGTACTCTGAGAGCCACAGTAGTGTACTCCGATAATTTGGACACATCGACAGTTAATTTTCGTAACAGCTTCAGCAACATGCTCGGCTGCATTTGACTGCAAAGAAAAATGTGAGTTAATTCCTAGGATAAAATTTACGAATGTATGAAGATCATATTTAATAAAGTGATCGTTTTTATATAAGTCTTTTAAATATTGAAACTTACGAGACAACTAATGAATGAACATTCTTCTCTTAAAGAATGACAAAAGATTTCGATCAATTAATATTCGAAAGATTTTTCGCTTACCTCGTCAATGCGACGAGGAAGTCCGAGACGGCTTCGCGCTGACCCTTCGTCAGCATTCGATTCTTGCTCAATCGATAGACCGTGTGCAACGTGGCGTCGAGTAAACTCGCGTAATTGTCCGCCTCGTTATAGAATTTGGAATGCTTGATTAGCAACGGCAGAATGCTGTTTCCTATATAACGATTCATAGCGAGTGCCATGTCGGATTCGTAGCCGTCGTTCTGCGAGAAATTAAATCAGACAACAGTATGAATTTTCAACTGTCCCGATTCGCAATTTTTGAAAAATTGCCTTCGTTAAATTAACAAAACAACGCGAAGTTCGCGAATAATAAAATTTAAATATTTAAGAGCGAGATAGAATACAACGTGATCCGTACTCTGTCGAGCATGGTGGCGGCGCGAAGATCTGGCAGGAAAGCCTCCTCCAATATCTTGTAGAATAACTCTTGCGTTTCGATGCCGTAGACGCGCTCGAGAAACAGCACAATGCTTTGCTTGTGCCCTGGTATCAAACCAGACGGCGTATCGCTTTTCGGTCGTTCCTCGCCGGCGGCGGGATTGAGCAACGTGAATCGCAAGGACAGCACACCCTGAAGATCGTCTAAGGGTACTAACGATCTCAAAATTGCCCGGGCTCGGAGAGACTCGTTCTTTCCTAAAATAATTGTGCGACTTCAGACAAAACGAGCATTGTTTCTGATACAAAATTATATTAAACCAAAATTTCGTATCGTATATTACCGACGGATTTTGTAGATGCCTCTGTTGTTCATTAAAAAAGAAATAAATTATTGTTATTAGATAATTCGTTGCCGTTCGCATGGTGAAGTTTTCGAGCGATTTTATGTTGCGAGAATACACGGATAATGATACGAAACATGAAATGATTCGAGAATTTAATTATTTTTTTAGAACCATAATCTTA
The DNA here is from genome assembly GCA_011636635.1 of Tetramorium simillimum. Classification (NCBI taxonomy): domain Eukaryota; kingdom Metazoa; phylum Arthropoda; class Insecta; order Hymenoptera; family Formicidae; genus Tetramorium; species Tetramorium simillimum. The sequence goes on along the minus strand of VBVQ01000861.1, from coordinate 25,014 downwards.
TATTTTCTTATATTTTCATAAAAAAAATTCTGTAGTGACGTTGTCTGACTATTTACCAATAATTCATATTTTTAAAAAATTATTATTAAAACTCTAATTATTTAATACTGATTATTCACGTTTTTCATTATTCACATTTTATACTGATCAATTATCTTAAGTAATTCTGAGAATTATACAAGAATGATAAATTTAAAATACTATAAATGCAGTAACAATTATGCATTTTATGTTAATGATGAATATTCAATTTTTTGAACTGTTTTCTTACCTTGCTCTATGACGGAAGAATCCGGAGCACAGCGGCCTAACAGGTCAACGAGGGTGCAATAGAAATTTAATATCGCCGCACCCGTGTCAATGTAATCTTCGTCGTCGTCCGATTCCGGGAGTGGATGCTCGAATTGCATTACCATAGCCGTGCCCTCGGCCTCGTCGTGCACCTGTGCGAGGTACTAAGTTGACACCATATTAATAGAAGGTCGGGTACATGCTTACGGAGAAATCACTTTAAGATTTGTCGCATAGTCATATTTTATGCCACATTTAGCGAACTTGATTTGTTTTATCGCAGGGATTAAGAGAAATTAAGTTCAGATTAATTCTAAGGGGAGATTTGATAACATCAAAATACAATAAATATAAATCAAATCACACGATTTTTAAGAATTAAAAAGAAGGAAAGACTGACAATGAGTAAAAATTATTAAAATAAAGGAATCTCACGGGGATTATTTAATAAGAATATCCAGATATCTGCTTGCTAATTTTGGGGGGGCATAAGATTGATAATTCACACATACTCATTTTTTTAAACAACAATCAAAAATAAATATAGTTTCTTACTTACAAAATAGTTCGCTTATAGTCTTTAATTTTAATTAAATAAAAGAGTGAGATATCTTACTTTTCGTCTATCGGCAATACGTTCAGACATCTTGTTAGCTTCTATAATAGCTCTCAATAAACCTTCACCCTCGCCTCGAAGAGCCGGGCCCAGACATTCTGGTCTTCTGATTAACAGACGGATTACCAAGTTGGCATTTTCCTCCACGCTTTCGCCTGTAATTAAGATCGCAGTGTTTAATGTTACTTTTACAATAAAAAGTAAATAAATTAAATTTAAGAAAATGATAAATTTACCATTGACCCACACGCAGAATCTCAGGAAATCGAGATAGCGTTCGCCCTCGACTGGATCCCAGCCTAAATCAGGATAGCCCTTCTCGACTAATTCCGAATTTGACTGCAGGCCGCATCGCGATAGATAGATAGCGATCTTCTCCAGATAATGTTCTCTCAGGGCCAGGGCTAGCTCGGTGTTCTCCATCAGTGACGAGTATGCCACGTCCAACGGCGTCGAGCCTCGCAGCGACGGTCTTGCCAGCAGAATATTGCTGTTCTCCAGCAAAAAGTCAAAATGGTCGAACATGGCCTTCTGATTCTGTCTGGATGTGCGGCAGAAGTAGCACAAGAATCTGCAGCAAGCCACGACCATCTCGTGAGAGGTGTCCTTCTCCTTCGATGCTGGCTCACCCTCCGCCGCTTGGGCCTGGGTTTGAGCGTCGGACTGTGCCTGGGAGCGTCTTCCCAGAGTGTTAATCATGATGGCCATGACGTTCTCGTGGATTCTCAGTACTCTGATGAGGTCGGGATGTTGAAAGAAAGTGTGATTGTTCACCAGCTTCCACAGTCGCTCTCGAACTAATGCCTCTTCCTCCTGCGACATCTGTACTGGCAGCAAGGCGCGAATCTGGCTCAAACCGACCCACATCAATGCGACGTCGTCCTTCGTCTTGTTGTTAACGATATAAGTTTTTTCCAGGGCTCTGATCAACTCGCCGACGGTGTCGTATTGTCTGACCAGCAGGCTGAACATCTCTCGCACGAGTTTTGGCGTCTCGATTTGCGACTCCTCGGCCCAACTGACGATGGTTGATATTAGTACCTTGCGAAATACCTCTGAACAAAGTAAAAAAATTTAATTGTTTGTAAATATATATTACATATTAATATCTATTATAATTGAGGATACAGGATAAACAAGAAATTTACCTTCCGGAGTCTTTTTTGGAGGTTCAGCTTCAGCTTTAGGTTCCTCTTCTAGTTCTTTGACAGCATTAATAAAATTGAAGAGGCGTTTCATGGCACCAGGTTTTTGACTTTCATCGATCGATTCGTTTGCGGCATTGGCTGCTTCTTGAAGAGCGGTTAGGGACACATAGGACATCAACTCGCCATGGAACTCGTTCATCTTGACGATGAGATCCTCGCCGCAGGGACAATTCTCCGGATCTTCCTCGATTACAAAACTCTTGAAGCTTAAAATGGAATCCATTTGCTCGCGCGGAGGACATCTGAATTCTCTGGTCTTCTTAGCGGCGATAGCTGACGGCAAATCCGACTGCTTGATTTCGATGTAACGTCGCAGTTGATCTGCCTGCAATTCTCCGACAAAGTCGGAAGCAAAGGCAATGATGGACTCGACGCGATGGCGTAATTGGATGTCGTTTAAATGATGAAGCAGATAGCACATTTGTAGTTTCGCTCCCTCGGCCATTTTCATGTGCAGCAAGCCTTTCTTGTGCTCGTCTTTACCTTCTACAATATTTTTATAACGTTAAGACTGGATTATGTTTTTCATTTATTAATATTTAATACTACTTTCTAAACGGCTTGCCTTTATCGAAAGTCGGATCCCAGGTTTCAGGATTTATCATGACGAGCAGTTTGAATACATCCTCGTTCCTCAGCATGCTGACTAAGAGCAATCTATCTACCAGCTTTAGAAGTGGTCTGTAATTTTTAAAATCGCATAAAAATATATTTTATTAATAGGTGAAACGTTGTAAGCAAGAAGCTAGAAATTTGAAATTCCTGTTCGAAGAAGAAATAGTGAACCTCGTTTCGTTTTTCGCTTAAATATTTGAAAATACATGCGACAATTATCATTGCTCCAATAACATTGATGAAGAACATTAGTTGCGGCAGCGGCAGCGGCAGCAGGACTTATTATCTTACATACAGGAAGAGATTCTCATTGCTGCCTCCAATCGGATCTCGGTTGTGCACCTGATTCACTTCGACGGCCTCGTTGAGTGCCATCATTACGTAATCCCGCACGACGTCGAGTGGAAAGTGCGGGCTATATAGGTTCTTTATGTTCTCGATCGCTTGGTCACTGGAAGGAACATTCCTTGATGGCAACTGATTAGTAAAGGATCTCACGTCTATTTGGGGAAAAGTTTCACTTACCTGATTTCCGTCATCTTCATTTGCGGTCGGATAGACTCGGTCTCCAAATATCTGAGACTGTGTCTCGTCTCGGCATCTTCATACAAGTCCTTTAATTCTTGACCTACGCAATAGATAGATAATTATTACATCGAAATGCGCATACAAAAACATATCATGACATAGGCAATAAAAATGTTTTTATTAAACTTTTAATTAATGAATTTGAAGAGAATACGGCTAACATAAATTCTTAAAAATATAAAAATGAATGCGAGACAACTAAAGAAATTAAAATTAAAATAATTAAATTAAAATTAAATTAAATTAAAATAATTTTGATAAATTTTAATTTTTAATTTTAATAATTTTTTACTTTTAAGAACCAAGTTCTTACCAAGCGGAATTATGTATTCGTTTTTGCACACTTCCATCGTCGTAGCATGTGACTCGAGATGTAGGGCGATAAGCAAGTCGTAAAATCCTTGTCGCAGGGGCCCGGACATATATTCAGCTCGTATCGCGTATAGCAATTGTTTCTGGTCAACGTGTTGGCACAGAGCGTGCGCCGCACGATAATTCGATTGGTAGCACAGAGCTGCGTACAGTGTCAGCGTGTGCGCGTGGAAACTGTGCAAGAGAAATAAATCGTTTTATTAATATAAGAGAGAGAAGCTTAGATGAAGAACTTTTCAAGTTTCTTAACCGCAAATTTCTCGTCTTACCTAAGCAGCTTGTCCATTTCGATAAGCTCCAGAATATCAATGCATCTGTCTTCTTCGGGTATGTGAAGAGCCAACATCGAGATAGCGTCCTCGCATAGCATCGACCAGCCTCTGATGTCGGATAATTTTAGGGCGTGTACCTGAAGAGACTGATTCGGCACTCTGGCCCATTGATGCGGTTTCAGACACTGCACCTTCAATCTTGGTGGAAACTGCGGTATCACGTGTCGTTCGGAATTCTGTAGCACGGCGGCCGATAAGGGAAGCGTCGTTGAGGTCCTTCCAAGTTCAATTTGCAGGATCTCTTTGCTGGTGGCCTCGACGAAGATCGCCGGGAACAGCTTCGTGTCCGGCTCCATTTTGAACTTGTGGCTCGTCTCCTTTCCTTCGCAGGTGAAAGACACCCAGCCTGTGGCGGTGTCGACGAAGCATCCGACGAACATGCCCTGAGATGCACCCTTACCCGATGCATCTTGAGTGACTTCGTTGTACAATTCATCCGTTCGTACCATATAGCAGCTTTGCCTGTCGACTCTGCAACGTTATTTTTTTAAGCAAACATGTTTTATAAGTATACTTGTGTCAAAGATTCTATTGACAAGTAAATATTGAAACGTACTGCTCCGCAAGACGATCGTATTCGTCCACGATTGCAACGGAGGACTTCCGCACGCGGGATAAATTGAAGTCCTTCGTGTGCAGGTGATATTGCGAAGTAACCCAACCGACGTAAACGTGAGTCGGATCTTGACCAGGGAATACTCTAACACCGTAAAAGTATTCGTTCATTAGCTTCATGCACTCAGCGTCGAAGATTTCATTGCCGATCGCTTCGACGCCACTTCCGGTTAAAACGGACATCGCTTTGGGAACGTTACGCTCCGGGATTTGCGGCGGGACGACTTTCAAGTCCGTCTGCACAGAAAAATATTATCATAAAACTATTAGATTAAGAAATGTTCTCAGAAGTTACAAAATGTCTGGCGAATTTTGAAATTCTTTCATATGAAGTTCTTGTAGAAAATAATTTTAAATATTTTTATTTAGATACTGCTTAACAATATGTTGTTTAATATTGCAATATGTACTCACAGTTGAGACACGAATTTGTGGAGTTTTGGCACTTTTGCTTCCGAGTGTTCTCGTACTTTTATCTGAGATATCCCCGCGAACTTGCGGCTCAGGTGTTTTCGACTTTGCATCCGGCGATTTCGCTTTGCGCGAAAAGAACCTGCATACACGATAAAAACCGATTAAGTAACTATTAAAAATAAAATCTCAATGATAAAAATAAAATTAAACCAATCGTCCAATTCATTACTAAGATATTGAATAGATCATTTAAAACGAAAGCTATTATACTTTAAAAACTTACGGTACATCCTCCATTTCTTTGCTAAGCTTGCTAACAAAGTCAAAGTACCGAAGTCAATTTGTCTTTTGCAATATTTATAAGAGATGATAATCATTAATGATTCATGCTTACCGGAAAGGCGAACGACCGCGTTTCTTCTTGTCGTCCTTTATGTCACCGTTCATCTCGCCGTATCCATTCATTTCGGCGTCACTGATCCCGTTGTCTAAACGTGATCCATAAAGTGAACCTTTCCTGGGCGGTCTGGCAGGTTTACCTCTTTGCATAGGAAGCGGAGATTCTTTCATCATCTCGTCCGCCTCGGCCGCATCTTCCGAATAATTTCTTTGCAGTCCTATTCAATACCATTTATATTAAATTCATTGCATAATATTATAATCATTATAATATACAAAAATTGATTTATTTCTTCATAAATGACGTAAGTTACAAAATATATTTTTTATTTAATGCTTTATATTATTACCTTTGATGTCGCTCATACTGAAGCCGGACTTCATAATCTGTTCCAGGTGAGCCGACGGTGCTGCCTGTTGTCCTTGCTCAACTTGCTCGGCTAAGAGTCTGTTCTGTCGCATTTTAATTTCTTGCCACCTTCGCAGTTTTTCACCCTCCGTTATGAAGCTGGATTGGCAAATCACAGGTAACGATAATCTTAGAAATTCCCAATTAGCCTTCTCCATGGTTTCGAACGTGTTGTGAGAAATTTTCAAACACGGTGGCGTGTCGGAACCAGCTGGTATCCTAGCCACGTCGATTCGCGTATCGGCCATGTCGTCGGTGTTCTCGAAAATAGGCTGATCTTTCGTGTACCAATACGTGACTAAGCGGTTCATATTCCTGCGAAAATTAATATACGACATTAATTTTTCTGCCATTTGCCAGATTTCATTTTAACGGAGAAATCGAAATTACTTACACACAGAACGGTTCATAGCCCTCCTGCAAACCGCAGGTAGTGAAAAATTTCAGGGTGTTCACATCCTGGCCGAACGTTAATCTTGCCTTTTGACCGACCCCGAGCGTAAACGCGGGCACGAAACAGTCGCCCTGCACGTCGGCGAAAGAAGTTTCACCGCCGAGTGCGTCCATCAGCAATTCTCCGTTTAAGGAGAAACCTACGTAATTCGCAGATTTGTATCGCGATGTACTTGCATCGAGCATTACGAAAAGTCAAAACGAATAACATAATCTAAAAGATTGTAAATATACAACTAAAAAATAATATCTTTTATTCGAGAACTTGAACTCTCAAACATTCATTTCGACTTATTAAAAAAAAATCCAATTAGGCGATAAATAATCACTATAATTATTCGTGAATATCGAATGTTATGTGACATATAAAACACAAATTTACGATTTTTCTATATAAAAAAAACAATCATATTAGAAATTTTAATAAAATTCTTTTTTAATCAAATTTTCTTAACAGCTAATGAAAAATACTTAAAACTCTTTGCAAATACAATTACAGCAAAGCAATTGTTAAAGTAGGCTATATGAATAAAACCTTTTGCTTTCTTCTATCGCTTTAAAAAAAGATTTAGATGGAGATATAATATTTATCCAAAGTTTGAAAATAAAGCATTCATTTTATGTTTATTCATACGACCTCTTTTAACACAAATTTGGACAGAATACGCATGCAAGCTGCATTATTTGAAAGCGGTGTAATGAAAATCAAATATGTGTATTATCACACATGGACGATGTATTAAGATAATAAATCTTACGATTAAAAAAAACGAAATATAGATATATAACCGAGATAAAAAAAGAGTAAAGATTATAATAGTTTATAAACAGGAAATTTTACGCATATAGAGATCTCCCTCAATATTTTTTCTTGTAGCTCAATTTACACGTTCACGTGCAGTATTTTGAAGTAAATAGTTTCGAAAGTATGTTTAGAAAGTTAAATCGTTTAGAAAGGTGAAGACACCGTGATATTTCCGAAAAAAATTGTATTTGTAAAATTGTATTTTGTATTCGTAAAATGACCATCTATTCGAGGATTGCTGTTTCAGAATGCACGTAATATGATCGATATAATATATATATCTGGGGTCACCCTAGTGTTAGTGATTAGTAGATATGAATTATGGAAGCACTGTTGTCGCTGACAGTATAAACAACTGAGTAGAATACTGGATACCGGAAAAGACATTGGGCAGACATATGATTTTCGTCGTTTCGTGAACGTGATATTATTAATAATGATAGAAACCAGGACTGTTTCTGGTTTTGTGGTTAACCCCATAAATAAAGGCGTGTTAAAGTAACAAGATGAAATATCCTTCGTGCAAGAAATGCATGATTGCTTCTTCAGTTCAACCGTCGCAACGGAGTTTTCTTATCGAGAAAGCTTAAATGGAATTATTCTTCCTCGAAGTGTGTGACGCGAAAATTTTGCCTGACAAACGTCTATTTAGATATCAAACAATTCTAAATTACATAGTTACGTTCTGTATTAAATATTATTTTGATGTTGTATAAACAGGGATTGGTTATTTATTTCTTACCGTTATATATTTTTTTATTCTATATACAACTCGTGTAATGTCTATTCAGCTAATGTACTAAAGATAACTATATCTAATAAAAATGCAAAACTTTGTTTTAAAAATTGCAATGTCTGTATCCAGTAATCTATCACCAGAAATTGTATGTGTATAGCTTGAGATATGGCAGCTGAAGCGTTCGCTTAAAAATTCCGTCTTACTAATCGTTCGGTCAATTAGATCCAGGAAAACACCGACAACATCTCCGATCTGCCATTGCTTGCCGAACGTTTCGGCCGTGCCCGAGTATACTTTTTCCTCCTTTAAAACAGAATGTTCACCAGTTCAAGGTTACTTTCGCTCGGGAAGATTGGGACAGACCGGTAATCGAGATGATCTATTTCTGCCCGCGATCTAAAATACCTTGTACACACTTGTCTTCCATCGCTATTAATACGCATCTCGATGTCGTCTACATTTCGTGTGACATTGAAGTTTCAACATAGTGCACAGTTAAGTAAGATACCTCGAGGAAATTACACGGTTTTTCCCTCCCTCGATATCGATAAAGAACAAGCCACACTTCGCCGAATAAAATTTCAGCGATTTTTATTTGTCTTGGGACAAGGATGCAAGATATAAAACCAAAGTCAACATGAAAAGAAACATAGAGCGAGACAAAGACAATAGTAGTGACGAGAAAAACTCAGGAAAAGAAATGATGTGTATACGTATAGTGGGGGGGGGGCCTCTAAGATCGGCTAATTTGGGAAATGGGACTCTTACTGATCGTTCGGTCTGCCACGTCAATGAAACATCCAACTATGTCGCCCACTTGATATCTGTGACCAAATGACTCGTGGGTGCCAGCATGCACCTTAGTCACCTGACATTCATGTTCTTATGAATTATTCATGTTTCACAGATCGCGAAGAGCCATGTAGCGCTTATGTTAATTTTCGCATTCGTCTTGCAACACAAGGGCTATCTTGTTTAGATTGCACGCTATCTCCCTGATTTTTGTAAAAATTAATTCAGCACAAATTTTTAAGTCTACACTGGGAAAAATATTTTGTTCCGTGAACCAAATTTTTCCGGAACGACAAAATATTTTGATGAAAATATGCCCAACAAAACTGTCTATTTGCTGTAAACAAATATGTTATTTATTTATATTTTGTTAAATCATTTGGTTTGAGAAAAAAACAGAAAAATACATTTAATAAAAACAACTAAAAATGTTTATTATATATTAAACAAGATTTGGTTGCTGTTAAAAACATCTCAACTAAACAGTTTGGTTGGAGATACTCCAATTTTTTTCCCCAGTATATATAAAGTTCTCATATTTCTGTAATAATTCAAGTTATACAAAATAGTATTAAATAGCTTTTTGATAAAAAGTGCAGCGAATTCGAATTCAATTTGTATAAAAATTTTTCAATTTTTTATTTCTATATTTTATCACTTAATTTGAAATTAAAAATCTATACTACATTTTATTGAAAAATGTACAAAACATACTAAACCGTTTTAACAAATTCCATTGAATGTTACCTATTGTCCTAATTTAGATCGTTAAATTAGAGAAAGAGAATTTATACACTTACGTTATAACCATCGAATGCCCAAGTGCTTTCATCACTGCCCAACATGTTTCCTGGCATGCAATCAGCTTTCGCCCATCCGACTCGCATAGGTCCGGCCGTGAGAACTTCGAATTCGAAATACCATTTTCCATTACTGACCGCGTAAGTTTTCTCGACTCTATAAGTCCTGAAGGATAATTGTCGTAATCTGCTGGCCTCCAAAAGTAATGCTATAAATATAAAGTAAAATTATTAATATATGTAATCCATCAAAATTCCAAAAATATGTTTCATTATGTAAATATATTCATTATTAAAATTATTTCAATTTAATTCACATACAATTAAAGCTTTATATGAATAACCAAATGTACATTAAAATTTGGAAGAACGAAAATTACGAAAATAATTTGATAATTATTATAAACAATAATTAGTATGAAATTAATATCAATAATATTTTATTTATTATATATTATTTTATATATTTTATATATGTTTTGTAAGTTTTTTAAAACGATGCAGTGTTATTTTTAATGAAATGAAAACTTTTAAAAAAATTAACGGGTACATTTAGCAAGAATTAAAAATCTCACCCTCGTGCTGTTCTCCGGTGGGTGGATCAAGCATGTATCCGTAAACCAACAGGGTCCTGACAGTTTCGCTGGCCGTATCCCGATTGGCTTTCTTGATAGCTTCGTCGACTTTCGGGTACGGTACCAAGTGGGGACTTCTCCTCATCTCCGAGTCCTCGTTCAATCCGTACGTCCATCCTTGGCTGATTCTCTCCTTCGCCCAGAGATTATGCGTGTTCTCCGCCAGTTGATCAACGAGCTCCTCCATCTTCGGGGTCAACGTGATCGCGGTCAGATCAAGCGGCGCCGGTTTATATCCACTGCTCTGCAGAAACGGCTCGTTCGGCAGCCTCAGAGTTTTTATTCTGGACGGTGGCTTGTCCATAGTGATATAATAGCCCAGAGCCAAAACGGTCTTCAGGGTCTGCACAGCCAGCTGAGTGTCGTAGCGCTTTTCCGCGGCTGGCAGTCGCTCGAACTGGACTATGCAAGGATGTATCTTCCTGAGGTCATCCCTGACTTCGCCATAGATCCAACCGGCCTCGATCTTGTTCATCGCCCACATCTCGTGGATGTTCTCCGCCAGTTTATCCCTGATCTGCTCGACATAGGCGGGTAAGTTGATCATGGAAGTGTCGACTGGAGCCGGAACGAAGGCTGTGTCGTCCTCGACCAACCACGGACCCGCCAGGACCACTTTGTTCATGTTACCGAAGTAAAAGCACGGATCCAGCGACAGAATTTGTTGCGGTAACAGACTCTCTATCAACGGCGAGAATTCTTCTGGCGGCTGGAACTTCAGTCGGCCGTGATCGCCACCCAGCAGAAATCTGCAGGAGAGTTTCGACGAGCAGCTAATTGCGGGAAAGAACATGCCGTCCAGATTGAAGTTCCGAAAAGAACCCATAATATGAGTGCCGTTAAAAGTGAATGTTATCACTGGCACCGTCAAGTCCAAAGCGCAGCCGATCACGTCGCTCTTTCTTATGTAAGGCTCGGTGGCATTCTGGACCACCTGTGTCTTCCTGCCGCCGGTCCACAGATAAGCGCCGTCGAATCCGAATGAGTACAAATCATCGCCGACACCATTCCCGCCCCATTTCTCGCCACCCCCGGGATACGGCATATAACTGCGAGAAAAAAAGCAAATTTTTCTGAATTTCTCGATAATGCAAAACTTAAAACATAATTAAATGTCGAAAATATATGTATCATTATTACATTAAAAAACTATAGCTAACTTTTAACTTTGATTCTAAATGTAAATAAAGACTTGAAGGATGTAATCTAACTGAATTTACCCGGCGGTGTTGGCCCATCCGATTCTCAAATGCGGCATCATGTGAGTCGTCTGTTCAATATGATCCACCGTCACCTCAAAATACCACTTTTGATAAAGAGCCGAGCCCTCGACCCTGCCGACAAATATATTCGGTCTGACGCTCGCAACATGATCCACCAGCTGCGTCTGGAGGAGCAAATTCTTTCCAGGCAGCAGAAAGTCGCAAATGTTATTCTGCGAAGAGCGTACCGCGACGCCGTTACCGACGCATAGCGAACACAAGACGTCCAGGACCTTCGGATCCCTGCCGTGTTTCTCCAGTAGAGAAATAATTACTTTTATATGCTCGTCCTAAAAAAATTAAACTTATTTTACAATTTAAACTTTCGTTACGAATTTCTCTATAAAAATATTATTTGCAATATTTATTGACAATATTTTAATTCGCCAAGTAGCTAATTTAAAAGATGACACGATACCCTCATCATGTTCAAAGCCTCCGGCGAATCAATCAGGACGCAATGAAGTACATCCAACATTCCAGTTCCCTCGCTGGAAGCCTGCGATCCCAATCGGCTGAACAGCCAGTTGAGACGATTGCTGTTGGCGAATTGGGCGCAGTTGGTGTGATTTCCCTTGATAATGGCCGCCAGTAGTTGATAGAGATACCCAGATATCTGATCCCATGCCTGGCCACTCTCGTCGCCGGAAAGTGCGACGAGAAATCCTTGCGAAGTGATCACGTTAATCTTGTCGATCGCTTCGAGAATTAGATTCAGTATACCCTCCTCTTGAAACAGATCCTGACGATTCCTGAGAGCTCGAAACTTGTTCTGTTTCTCTTCGTGTTCTGAAAGAATATATCATTAGCAAGGTGGTTTATAAAGAGGCTTGTTAGAGGGAGAGTATTCTCTTACCCATATCGTCCTCGGGTTGAGCAAAATAATTAATCAAGTCTTCAAGACACATTACCATCTCGTTGAGATTCACGTTTTGAAAAAACATGGACGCTCTTCTATTCACCTGCAGTGTTTCTAGGCCTCTAAAACATATTCGATATTTTTAGCGACCTCCCATCCCGTTTTCTCTCTAATGATATCCGATATTTTTTTTATCTCTCTCTCATACTTCTATATATAGTATATAACTTTCTTTTATCTCTTTTTATGTGTTAAAAATATATCTAATTGCAAAAACTTACGTGATGAATTGAGTAAACTGAGTACTGCACTTTCTGATGACGCGGGCAGTGCGAGATTCCTCTTCCTGGGATCTGGAAAAATCTAAACCGTCGTCCATCTTACCCTCTTCATGGAGTACCGCCTGTTTCTCTTCGACTTTTCCGACCCCTTTCTTTTTTGTCTCGTATGACTAAAACAATAAATATCGTAAGGATTTCTATCGTAACTTTTACTAATTATTTAAATATATGTATTTTATTCAAGTCAAAGAAGTTAGTTATCTGAAATTTCTTTTTTTTTTATTTTATGTTTTACTCTATCTAGAAAAAAGTATTCTTTTATTTACTTTATAAGACACCCAGAGGCACGTGGTGGCATGTTGCATAATGACAGTAGAGTCACCATATTTGATAATCGCATTTCCGATGACCTCCAGATCTTTGTCTTCAAGAACGATCTTTTGATCGTCCTTCTCTTGCCGCAGCCAGAACGTCGAGGTTTCGATCGTCGCCTCGTTCCTTCGAAAAAAAAAATAATAATAATCCCGGATTTGGGAAACACTATCACGAGTCTCTCTAAGAATCGCTGTGACCCTTGAACTTTTCTAAAAATAAATATTAACCTATCGACCAGATAGAGCTCGTTGTTCTCCTTCACGCCGAGATAACGTCCGGTTGTCAAGTGCCTGATCCTCATAGGATGCAGCCAGTTGATGAAGCCGCCCGCCCATTTCGTCCTGGCGAGCTCTAGTCTCCATAACGACCTCGCCTGGCTCATTACGCTACCGCCCTCGTAGATTACGAGGCTGTAAAACGACGAAGAAAATATCTGTAAAACGATTATTTCTATCCTCTCTCCTATTTTCAAGATAACGATAATTTTTTTTTTTAATTTTACGCCACTCTTGTAATTATAAAAAAAGATAATCTTATCGGCATGTACACGGCATGCACGATCGAGAGCTTACTTTTGACTGGGCGTTGGACTCCACGTCGACGGTATCGTCAAGCACTCGTCGCCACCGTGGAAGAACCTCAACACGTCGCCGCCGAAAACGTAACCGACGTACTTCATCCTGCTGATACCGGTACCATATGGCTGCACCGACCAGTGCGTCACGTGAAAAGACGCGTTCACCACCGACAAGTCATTTTCTTTCGTCGTGTGCTGAAATGGGAGGGATATAATTTTTCTTTCTCAATTCACGTGAATTATCCTTCAGAGCATTATTATCCTTCGACGACACGTCAAACTTACCAAATATCGTTCGGTGGCGACAGACACCAAGATAAGATCGTCACCTACGCGCACCTTCTCACCCTCGGATCTCTGCTTGGAGGCGGGGTGCACGGTCCACCAGCACGCCTCACCTTTGGGAATAAAACTTTAAGAAATTCTGAATGCGAGTCGGTTCCATTCGTGCCTCCCGACCCGTAAAAAAGTTTACCAGCTTTACATGCAAACTTTAAACTTCAATTTCATTTTCATTTCTGTTAAAAGTTATAATTGCGTTTAAGAAGTAGTTATTCGTGAATGTTCAACAAAGCAGACGCATTTTGTCGGAGTAAAGAGAAATAACGTTAACTTCGATAAAAGAATTTGTTGAGCGTCGAAGCGTAATTGCATTGCACCGACCATGAGAATGCTCCTGCAGACCGACGTCGAAGGCTAGCTTATCGTTCGACGAACTCGTGGACAGACACGCCAAGTACTGCGACACACGATCATAGATTTACGTAACCATGAAAAACTAATGTGGCATAACAGCGTTATTACAAAGAAGAGCAATTTACCATGTCGCTGTTTAGATGTCGCAATAATATGGCGTTACCGTATAACAAGGTCCTGTGCCCTGACCCGGTGCCCTTTCCCTGGAAGCATCAAAGGATTGGTCAAAGCCCTTGCAACCCCTCGTGCTCGATAGTATTCCTCTCTACGTATATACCGTACGAGATTTTAATAGTTCGCAAAATAACAGAGTTTCTTAGACAACTTCTACAAGCGTACTGATAAGAGAAGGCCATAAATGCTGGTCAAGCTACGATGCGAAGCTCATGAGGCGTAAATCGAAGACACAGATCGCTAAACGCGTTTTTAATATAAACGATTGATTAGGCAGCCAAACGAAAGAAAGCAGATGCTGTTGTTAGTCCCAAATATGTTCGTTGTATTAATGTTAACCGTATTACTCAGGCATGATTGCTTAATCGATCGATGGGTGAAATAGTGTTTCAATATTTGAAGAAAAAGGTACGGAAAAATTTAATATTACTAGATAATGCTGTAAAAAAGAAAGTTATTCTTCAAATTTGATTAAAATCTTTAAATCTTTGCTATTATTAAAATAGGGAAACGATACAAGCCTTATTTAAAAAATTGAACAAATCAAATTTTAAAAATACTGACTAAATTTGTAAATCTGTGTCGCGTACGATTTTTATATTGAATAAATACAACTCTGAAAAAATTGCTTAATTACGGTGAAGTGAACGGCTCGTATCTTCACCCAAATTCGATCGAACATTACGATGTTCCAGCACACAAACAAATGATCGGTTTACCCAAGAGCACGTTACGGCGCCCCGCAGATGGTATGTAAATTGTACTTACTAAACTGTCTTGTTGCTGCAAAGAGAAACATAAGAGGCAATGAATCTCGTTGGTTAAGTCTCGAATTTGGATTTATTGAAAAAGAAAGAAAGAGAGCGAGAGAAAAGAGAGAAGAGAGAGAGAAAGCGAGCGATAAAATAATACATTTTGTGATTGATGATAACGGTGGGTCTCGATTAAATTTTTATGATTGATAGATGATTGATAGATGACATTTTTAGATTCTGTTCTATTTATGACACTGACGTCTTTCGAGTGACAAACTCACAGATGAAAATATGAAATGATCAACAGAATGGAAGAAAAACGTGAAATTGAAATCTCTTTACGACTATGAACACATGCCACAATCATAAGGGGTGCAGTTGCGGCAAGGGTTTTGCGTGCGGATGCATTCAAGAGAAGCTATTCCGACGTGTCAGGAACTTTTCAAAAATTATTCGGCGGAAAGATTGAGCAGATCTAAAGATCTAACAGTCAAACATGTCTAGAAAATATCTCAATCTTTTTGGATGTCATCCAAAATTTGTTAAACGTCTCTTAGACCTGGGTTGTTTCGGGGATTTTTTTTTCTCACATTTTACACGGAGAGGCAAGGGGGCGCGTTTTATGGCCCACTCCTATGCAGGTCGAGCGCGTGTAGTAAGTCTAATGTAGTAAAGTAGTAGTCTAATGTTTGACGACTAATTCGGAATGCAAAGAGCGTCTAATTGCGAGGCGGGTGATCGCACTATTCACGGGAACTACAATTAAAGGATCGTATGAGTCGAGCTCAGCTATATGAGCCTCGTCGTTTGTAGTCACGCGTTCGAATTGTTCACCTCCCTTGAAATGAGAGAGTCGCTGTTTCTTTTGATGGCACGAATGTTGAATAGAAGCTACGACTATTTCCTGGATCTACGAGTTTCGTTGGCAAAGCTAAAGTCATACGAGTGTACGATATTAGCAGATAACTTATACGTTACCGTCTCGGAGCCAGCGGCGGTGACAAGTTCCTGCAAGGCTCTCACCGAGAGGGCCTGTTCTATCACGAACACGCATTGCGACAAGTCCGGCGGTATGTTCTGGAAGAATAAAATAATTATGTGCACACGAGAACGAGACGAGAGAAATTCTGCGAAATTCACGGTCGCTTTTACCTTATCCGCGATATTCTCGAGGAAACAATGTCGATTACCGAAACCCTCAGCCGCTAGGCAAACTCTCTCTCCTGTTGCGGTACAGGACAGGCATACCATATCCTCCTGTAAATGTTGAATAATATCTTCATGTATATTTAGGATAGGAAAATATTGATACATTTTATTTTTTAAGAAAATTAATCTTAAAACCGAGAATATTAATAATAATTAGAATAATTTTATAAAATTCTTAAAATTGATTCATTATTAGAGTAGATCTTTAACGATTAATCTTAATATTTTATGTATAATTTTATATGATTACTCCAAAACAATAATTTGCAATAATATTGTCAATTTTTTATTTTGTAGTATTTCCAGATCTGTGAAATTGGCATCCCAAAATTTTTAATTTTTTTGCAACGTGGATAAAACCGATTATTTATGAACAAATTTATTATAAACAATCAAATACCATATTAATTTCGTAAAAATTCGCATTTCGGGGATACCAATTTCACAAATCTAATATTTTCATCGCTTTAGCCATTCGACGTTTACGACATTCGATGCAGTGCAGATTAACAAGAGATCTCGACGCGGATTTCTCTCGTGATTGCATCGCGATGTTTGCTGTGCTGCAATAGTGCGCAATATCGCCAAACGATTTTGCAACAATAAATTGTCCCACAGAGTAACGATGCGTACATGAATCTTACGGAGTCGATAACAATGTCATCAAACACGACCGATGAATTGACATCTGGATCTCGAACGATGTCGTTTTGAAAAATTTTCGCTGCGGTAGTAATAAAGCTTGCGAAATCGCGTGAATTATGATGCCGGCCGAACGATAGAACGCGGCCGCTGTGCCAAAACCAATTTGGATGACCTCAAGAATGTACGAGGACCGTATGCACAAGTATGCCGGCTTCGAGTGAACGTCGTAATCTTTGGACGCGTCGAGAAACGGAAGACGGCGTTATTTAACACAGATTCGCAATAACGTCGTGCCTCGAAAAGCTCGTCGAGTGAATCATTCGATTTGCGTCGCTCAATTTTAACCCTTGAACGCGTAGATTCTGTTGACCTTTGTATTGGATTTTATTCTGGATCTTTCTTAAGCTCCATCCTTTTTACCTTTTCCTTTTGTTGCAATCTCAAAAATGTTAATTTTTTTTATATCGAACGATTTTATTTTTTCTTTGTTAGCTAGCTATTATAATGAAGGAATTATGTATTTATTCTTTCAATTTTAAGATGTTAAAGATAAAGGAAACGAAGAGGAAAAGAATGGAGCCAACTATATGTATCCGTGAAAAATTTATGAGCTGTTATAGAAACTGGAAAGTCTCGCAGGAAAAAATTGTTTTCTTTTAGCTCATTATTTCTGTAATGTTTAGATTGGATGACTCTATCACTCAATTGGTACACACCTATATATAAATTACGTAATGATGAGTTCCTGTAAGATAAGTTCGTACTATAGTTAACAATTTCCAAGCCCATTTTTAATAATACATAGAGAAAATTAATACCAGCAGCAATCATCTAAGTACCTTCTTTTTTAACATCGTTCTAAATAAAGTAATGTGTATAATCCAATTAAAAATTTTATGATTCATTTAATTATTATTGCAAATATATAAAATATTTTTTTGAGAATTTTAAATCATTATTTACTGTTAGAATTTCAGTATGTTATATCCCCAATAAAACAGTACGTGAAATCCACGTTTTTGCCAGATGGAATCCACGTTTGCACGTGAATCTTACGTGGGAATAACGTGGATTTCACGTACTGTTTTATTGGAGATAGAATTACAGTAAATTAATGCGCGCGTTAGTCAGTTTAAAAAATGAATTATATCTGCAAGCAATTTATACTCGAAATATTCTCTAATTCGCGACACTAATCAGGACAATTTATTGGCAATCAAGAATGTGACAACAATGTAACTGGCAGTGAATCGATTAGAGAGTTAAATTGAAATCAATAACAGAACCTGGATCGTAGAACCGTTTATACAAATTGAAATCGCTTTACACGACTATATTAATTGTGTCCTACCTGTATCACTGCACCACATATTCTCCTTTTTTCTCTATATTTTAGTAAGAATATAATGTAAATATTTTTAATTATCGGATGTAGTTGGCGATGTGCGACGATATGCGTAGCGGTAAACGCGCACGCACATCCCCGGCTTGCTCAAGTTCGAAAAAATTAAAATGCAACGGAGAGAAATGCATAAGTAATTTTAAAGAACACATTAACATAGATTGCTGCCGGGTTAAACGGAATAACACGCGATTCGCCATAGGTGAGCTCGTATATTTGCCTCTAACACGCGAAGGACCGTAAGTTTCCGCTGGAAATTTGGCAAGAAAACTTAATCTTGTTTATCGAGATATTAATAAAGCGCAATTGGTAAATTTGCTGTTGACGCGAATAGTTAGTTATAATTGTCTTTGCTAACATTAATTATATAAAATATTTATTTCATTAATTCTCTAGTTTGCAATTATGTTTTCGTATAATTTATACGATAAACTAAGAAAACAAAAATAATAATTTCTATATAATTATGAAATTAAAAACTATACGTATCTTCTTTTATACATCATTTTTGTAATTATATTTATGTGTCTTTCTTTAACAGTATTATTATAATTTTTTGTTTCATAATTGTATGAAACATATGTAATCCAATTTTTTTGCTTAAAATATTAATATTACTATTAATAAGTGTAACATCAGAAGGGAAGATAATTGTAAACATAAGAATTTTATATTTAATTTTATCTTTCAAGATATAATTGTTTGTAATTTGGCGGATAGATGTGCAACGTATGCATTAATAATGAACACACACCGTTTACTTCCGGCGTCCGGCGACGATCGAAACCACAACATATTGCGGCATAGGTCAAGGATAAACCTTCATTTTACACAAGCAGACAATCCCTATAATTCTATCAAACCGACAAATGGCCATAAATCATACTTAACCTTTACACATTTATGTTACATTTCAAGACTTCGTACTTAGATACACAAAACAGAAAGAACCTATGTGCATGATACGAGAAAATTAATGCATAATTCATCACGCTCACGATTGAAGATATTCAGCGGGATTAAAATCTTATTAAAATCGAAATCCTGAAAATCTGCTTGAATTTAATTCTTTCGAAGAGTTCGAAGCTCAACTTGATCCTTTCCAATTCAAGTTCACACAAGTTAACTGAACACAATTCGTCGCTTCCTTAATTTATTAGAAATATCAGCGTATGTAAAATGACGGGGCGTTTGATAAACACATCGCTAAAAAAGCGAGCCTAGTGATAGCGCCACTGAACTGGAAGAAGCTTTAGAAAGGTGTTCCTCTCGTGCGTATACTATATCGTTTGTTGTTCGATACTCGGTGCATCCGACGCACGTTGCATCGCGGTGTATTAATTATAAATTCATCACTTTTTGATGCGACATCACATAATGAAAGCTACGGGAGACCGTATCGATCAGACGGAACAGCGCCGCATTAAATTCTAAAATTAACTAAAAGCGACAAGCTTTAAAGAAGCGACTTTTAAAGAAGAACCCCGACAGCATACCGATGTGTCAGGAACTTCTAGATTTCTGTGCACGCGACGTGTTACGTGCGCAGCACGTGTCGTAAAGTTCCGTCAGCAAACTGCACAATGAATCACTCGACTGTAAGTCTCCTCGAAGACGTCGCGGCGAAGTGCAATTAATTAAAAGTGATATGATCTGCAAATCTGATGAAAGAATTTCGAGATATTATTCAGATTATCGTTATACATATTTTTTTCACTTTATCCGCAAGAAAATTCCAATAGTTTTTCATTTGCAATCTGGCGGTGCGCTGTAAACTTTTTATCCGAATTTTCTGCGTGAATTAATAAATCGCAATAAATTAAAATTCAGGATAATACTTTCTGAGTTTCGGTTTTGTTGGGAAGCAATTTCCGCGACAAAGTTGAAATGATCGCAATTACGAAGTTATAAATTTAACTTTGCACGCGGCTAACTTTATCCCCGGCGGCGGGCGCATTGCATATTCTTGATACTCGATTTCGTTGCAAAATTATTGTTATCGCAAAATCGTCGTTAATCGATTAGGTCCTACCCGACCTAATCGACTATTCTCGAGCGTGCGAAGTGAGAGAATTAAGTTCGTGAAACTTCAGATGTTTTCGTGCGGACATTTCGCTTTCTTTTCGGCACCAGGTCAAATTATCAAGTGAAATTTGTGACGGCAGAAAACGGCGGCAGATGGATGAATCTAATATTTACGAAATCAAATCCTACGACAGCTGGTAAGCGATAGTCCGTGCTCTGCTGTCGTGTTCGGCTACATGATCCATTCGCAGGAAGGATAGCCTGTCGAAAGGTGCGAATATGATGTTTCATATAAGAGTGAGCGTTTCGCGGGGTCGGTCTCGGCTGATTTTTCCTGGCACGTTATCGCGATGCGATTCTAGGCGGAAATGTATCTTTGCACGCGATTTCGCGATTTAATTTCTTCAAGGCGTTTAATCTCGCGAAGACAGGCGCGACCGTGTCGATGATCAAAGTCGATTTTCTAGAGAACAATCGACTTCTTTGCTCAACGTTCCCGCGTACTTTACGTACACATATATATATACTTCGTGGTCATGAAAGTTTCTCCGCGAGTCGTAAAATGAATTGAATTAGCAGTTTGCGAATGACTTCGAGGAAAAACCGGAAATTTCGTGAAAATCGATTCCAATTGTGTTAATCACCCAGAGCGCATATTGCACTAAATGCATGCATTAATAATGCATTTCGAGGAAAGATTATAGATGTTAATTAATTTTTATCTATTATAATTATATATCTATCTATTATATTTATATATTATATCTATTATAATTTATAATAAATTATTATGGGATACAGAATAATGAGATAAACCGATCAAAACTCTCCGTAGACGTGTTATTGGTCAATCGAGTAAAGAGATGAGCGAGCAAGCAAAGGACACATCATGTGATGCTGAGAAAGCGCGACTAGATCGCTGCAGACGAAGGGCCGAGAGATCGGGAAGGGGATGCCGCTGTGGCGAGGGTAGATCCAGATCTAGATCTAGACGAAGAAGACGGAGAATTCTATCGCAGAATCCCTTCATCATTTTCTATCTTGAGATGTACTATAAGAGTCCTGGAAAACGCGTGACAGAAGTCGCCCGGCAAGCCGGCAAGGAATGGTGTGGCTTGCCTGAGGAAGAGAGGCAGAAGTATGTACGTCTGGCAGAAAAAGAACGGAGTAGAAGAGGAGGACGAAGAGGAGGACGAAGAGGAGGACGAAGAGGAAGACGAAGACGGAGGAGAACGAGAAGAAGACGCCGACGCGTTTAGTGAAACAAACAAGACTTCCGGTCGCCGTTAAACGCTCCAGAGAGAAATTCGTCAGTGGCACAAAACAGCCATAAAAAATAGTATATGAAAAATACGGAAAACTAGAAAATAAGCTTAAAAATGTCATAAAAGTCTCTATCAATAAGCTTGTGAAACACATTTGAATTTGTATTTTATGTCAAAGTTGTAGCACGAAATATTATGAGTAGTATATTATTATGTGTACTTTTAGTATACATATTTTGAATATTTTAGAATTTTAAAGCATCAAGTTTTATACATGTGGTTTAATGAAAAAGAATAACGACAGAATTGTAACAAACACGAAGATAAAATAGAAAATACAATTTCTATACAATTTATGTGTGATGAATATTTTTGTAACTATGTAATTTATGATTTATTAATTTTTCATTCTATTTTTATATAAATATATTTTTATTTAAAAAATTATATATTTATTTAAAAACATTGAAATTTAAATGCAACTGCTAGTACAGTATTAAAAATAAAGCATGATGATGACTATGGAAGAACAATACTTGCATTTGTGACTGACTGAAACATTTAAAATATCTACATATGAATTTTTCGTAGTATAATTAACCATATTATTTGTATCGAACATGAATAATATGAACAATGCATAAATTAAATGTCATGACGCAATAATAAAAGTACAAGGCTGTACGCAACCAACATTTGATCTCTAGGTCGAATGAGGTCAAGGTTGTGCTGCACTTTAAGTGTTTCCACATTTCGCTAAAATCACATACGGTTTTTTTCTACTCGTAACTCTCCATGTAAGAAATTGCACGCGAGCATTCAAATTCAAACAAATGCTCAGGCAGGCTTCTAACCCACTTTTAAATTCACGTAAAATTAAACCTGCCCTCGACATAAGTTACTAAATTATTAATAATAAATACTTCGTGAATTTAATCAATTTTCAAAATAAAAAATACATCTTAATTTAATTTTATTTGAAAACAACGTGTTATATTATATAACAACGTTAATTATCAGATTTCTAGAATTAAATATTCTTCAGATTATTACACGACGCGTCTGGTCGATACTTTCGCCGAGGTGCATTACAAAAATCATAACAGTAAAGCTCTACGTACTGTAATGTTATCACCGTGCTGCATCAGTGCAATATGCGTAATGCACCGGCTCGTCTCGCGCAATGCGAATCTACCCACCACCTACGTTGTGGGTGCAAACAAAGTCCCAGCAACCGCATCGGCATTCATTCATTTTCATACGTACACATCACCGCATCATTGAACGAGAATTTCCTGTTCTCGCGCTCTGTGCAAGCGGGAACACTTGCTGGTACATTACACACTGGGCTCGTTTCAAATCCATTGATAACCGGACAGCTTTCATGTCGCATACATCTTTCATGAACCTTGCCGGTGTCATTAACATCAATGAGACTCTATGCAAGCTTCGTCTGATTTATCGCGAATAGATTCGTTGAAGCGAAAAACCCATCAATATCCATTAGCTTTATTTTGTCGAATAATGGAGAGATTGATGCGGAAGAGAAAATTGATTGTAAGCTGTTAAAATGAAAACCGCGCCTCTGCTCTTTTCTTCACGCGAGCTCGACGATCCCGCCGCATTTGATAACAATTTCAGCGTGTCTGGATCATTAATCGCGAGATACTTATCGGGCATTTCCCGGCACGGTCCTCGCGGAATTATTCTTCCTCGCGGAAGATAGCAATCTTGTATCATCACTGGCTCGCTGATCGCAATCTCACCAGCATTTCCTTACACCTTGAAAGGCCAATTGCTCCTGTCTATCGCGCGATCCCACGTAGCAAAGTAAGACTCACCGTGCGGAGGAATGATACGTCGTCCTGCTCGGAACCACCCTCGCTGTCGGCCATCCCTTCGGCGCGCTTTCACGCGGCCGAGCCTCCTCCGTCTGCGTCACCCCTGCGCGCCCGTGCGTGCGTACGTGTGCGTGCGTATCTCGCGTGTCACTTCGTGTCCGAGGCACCCTTGTCGATGCTCGAGGCGGACGCGGTGGTCATGCACGGCCCGGCATGGACGGCATGACTCCCGTCACTACACACAGGCGCCCGGCCTCTTCGTCTTCGTCGTCGGGAGGAACGACGTCGACGACGGCGACGGTGATGTCGACGTCGGCGCGCTGCTGAACCGTCGTAGGGCACCGACGATCACCCACTGCTGATCGGATGGCACCCAGACCGCTCGCCGACGTTCCTCGCGCAAGCGCCCGATACCTTCAATCAAATTCCGCATGCTCGAGATTCCGTTAATGCGAAAAATCCCACGTTATGCGACTACACGGTTTTCGCGTTACGCAGTCATCCATCTCGCTGCGAAATATTGTTGGACAGTTTTAACAAATTTTTTTTCTCCTTTTCGAATAAATCTAATAATACTTAGGGATGGTTTTCAAGAATGAAAACGCGCAAACTTATTACGGTAACTTGAAGCAGAATGACGTGCTATAAACAATCTTCTATACTGTGGCTTTCTTTTTTTTTACCATTTAAGTTTTTGAATTTTATATATTTTTCTTAATTAAAAAGGAAGATATCTTGGGTCTTTATATTATTTGGAGCCATCAAATCTTTGGAGATGAAGTAGCATTATGTGCGTTTGTAACAGCTCTCGATTATTAATGCTCATACATGTTATTAAAATTCTAAGTAGTACATGATGAGACAGGCATATTTCAGCAATTTTGTAGCCATGTAAAAATAGTTTCAAGCAAACACGTCTCTCTCACCGATGAACGCAAAGGCGAGGGTTCATGAATGAGTCATGAGTGAGTGCTCCATCAGATTACGTTACAGAATTAGAAAGTATCTTGGATTACTTGGGAGTCGGAAAATGTCACAAATAAAATATTTAATTCAAGACTAATTTGATTTAGTCCGTTTGTATTATGAGGGTAAAAAGCAGTTGCTAGCTATTGATATTTCAGTTTCGATTTCAATATAAAGGTCGGAAATACCAGTTATTGATTTACAAACGATATTATTATACTGGATGTGAGCGATAAAGGAAATAGATGTTAGTTATAATATTAAACTAAGCATTTAAACACAACACTTTAACCTGTACACGAGTGTATAGCAATTCGTTTAATGTATGACATTATGATGAACATGAGATTATAGTGTCGTTTGCTGTAATTTGAGAATGTTATAAACTAAATGTAACCAAACAATTTATTTGACGCGACAGTTTTTGCATCAAATTAAATTCTGCTTTTTATTTAACATAACATATTTGCTGGTGAGGCATAAAATTAGATTTTAATAATTCTTGTGATAAATATTTAAAAAATTTTTTATGCTTTTTTTATTTCTTTTATGATTACTAGCGCACAGAAAATAATCTTAAATATAACATGATATAATTC